>OW203764.1:40214638-40289580 GCA_934045905.1 Leuctra nigra | reverse complement strand
GGATCGTTTTTGAACGGGATCCCGTGATTGGTTCAAATTTAAAAAAAATTATCTTTCGATTGGTTTGTTTTATCAATTTAAAATTTCGACAAGTCATTACCACTAACATTTTACCCAATCATACAAAGTTTCAGCCAAATCCTCCCATTGGTTAAAATTTAAAAAAATCTTTCATATGATTTTTGAAATTTAAACTAAAACCGTACGACCAACATTATCTGTATTTTTGACAATTTTCAGACTTATCTGTGTTTAAATCCAAAAGTTATTGACATTTTACTGACATTTTGCGTGTTATCTATCAAATTTCTCGAAAATGTTGATCACGGCTTCTTCGACTCTTTAGAGTTCCAAGGTAGTTAGAGCAGAAACTTTCAAACGTATGAAACTGATATAACCGTTCAACAGATCGATCTAATATTGTGTAAGTACACACACTTTTATCATATGAGTGGTCCCAGGTATATTTTTTTAAATATATCCTATGATTTTTGAATTTTAACAAGGAACATTTTAATCATAAAGGTTCAATCGATCAACTTAAAACTTTGCATGGCTGTTGGGACTAATACTTTAGGAATATTTGGAGATTTTTATACCTACAAGTCTGACGAATTTCAAGAATTATTGGCTTTTAATGATATTTTCGATCGACATATTTCGGTTCGAGGTGTTGCGCGTGTCCGTGCTCGCTCATCAACGCGTTATACAGAGCGTTTTCCTAGTATAAAATAATACTACAGATTCGAAATTAGGATCCAAATCCATGTTAAGGTTGTAGAAGTCTAAACCCTCGAGGTTTTTGGGGTATCTACCCCAAAATATTAACACTTCCTTAATTATAACTTCTGCTCTATTCATTTGGAGTTTTGAGTATTTTCAATAAATGTAGGTATTCACGTTGTTTAGCATTAAAATAAAAAATCATTGTGTTATTATTCCCCTACTTTCCCATGTAGTTGTGTTGCCTGAGTGTTTTGAAGATGAGCTGCTGTTTCATTCGGTTCGTGTTCCATGGGATGTGACGTGTTGTGTTGCCTGAGTGTTTTGAAGATGAGCTGCTGTTTCATTCGGTTCGTGTTCCATGTGATGTGACGTGTTGTGTTGCCTGAGTGTTTTGAAGATGAGCTGCTGTTTCATTCGGTTCGTGTTCCATGGGATGTGACGTGTTGTGTTGCCTGAGTGTTTTGAAGATGAGCTGCTGTTTCATTCGGTTCGTGTTCCATGGGATGTGACGTGTTGTGTTGCCTGAGTGTTTTGAAGATGAGCTGCTGTTTCATTCGGTTCGTGTTCCATGGGATGTGACGTGTTGTGTTGCCTGAGTGTTTTGAAGATGAGCTGCTGTTTCATTCGGTTCGTGTTCCATGTGATGTGACGTGTTGTGTTGCCTGAGTGTTTTGAAGATGAGCTGCTGTTTCATTCGGTTCGTGTTCCATGGGATGTGACGTGTTGTGTTGCCTGAGTGTTTTGAAGATGAGCTGCTGTTTCATTCGGTTCGTGTTCCATGGGATGTGACGTGTTGTGTTGCCTGAGTGTTTTGAAGATGAGCTGCTGTTTCATTCGGTTCGTGTTCCATGGGATGTGACGTGTTGTGTTGCCTGAGTGTTTTGAAGATGAGCTGCTGTTTCATTCGGTTCGTGTTCCATGGGATGTGACGTGTTGTGTTGCCTGAGTGTTTTTAAGATGAGCTGCTGTTTCATTGGGTTCGTGTTCCATGGGATGTGACGTGTTGTGTTGCCTGAGTGTTTTGAAGATGAGCTGCTGTTTCATTGGGTTCGTGTTCCATGGGATGTGACGTGTTGTGTTGCCTGAGTGTTTTGAAGATGAGCTGCTGTTTCATTCGGTTCTTGTTCCATGGGATGTGACGTGTTGTGTTGCCTGAGTGTTTTGAAGATGAGCTGCTGTTTCATTCGGTTCGTGTTCCATGGGATGTGACGTGTTGTGTTGCCTGAGTGTTTTGAAGATGAGCTGCTGTTTCATTCGGTTCGTGTTCCATGGGATGTGACGTGTTGTGTTGCCTGAGTGTTTTGAAGATGAGCTGCTGTTTCATTCGGTTCGTGTTCCATGTGATGTGACGTGTTGTGTTGCCTGAGTGTTTTGAAGATGAGCTGCTGTTTCATTCGGTTCGTGTTCCATGGGATGTGACGTGTTGTGTTGCCTGAGTGTTTTGAAGATGAGCTGCTGTTTCATTCGGTTCGTGTTCCATGGGATGTGACGTGTTGTGTTGCCTGAGTGTTTTGAAGATGAGCTGCTGTTTCATTGGGTTCGTGTTCCATGGGATGTGACGTGTTGTGTTGCCTGAGTGTTTTGAAGATGAGCTGCTGTTTCATTCGGTTCGTGTTCCATGGGATGTGACGTGTTGTGTTGCCTGAGTGTTTTGAAGATGAGCTGCTGTTTCATTGGGTTCGTGTTCCATGGGATGTGACGTGTTGTGTTGCCTGAGTGTTTTGAAGATGAGCTGCTGTTTCATTCGGTCCGTGTTCCATGGGATGTGACGTGTTGTGTTGCCTGAGTGTTTTGAAGATGAGCTGCTGTTTCATTGGGTTCGTGTTCCATGGGATGTGACGCGTTGTGTTGCCTGAGTGTTTTGAAGATGAGCTGCTGTTTCATTCGGTTCGTGTTCCATGGGATGTGACGTGTTGTGTTGCCTGAGTGTTTTGAAGATGAGCTGCTGTTTCATTCGGTTCGTGTTCCATGTGATGTGACGTGTTGTGTTGCCTGAGTGTTTTGAAGATGAGCTGCTGTTTCATTCGGTTCGTGTTCCATGGGATGTGACGTGTTGTGTTGCCTGAGTGTTTTGAAGATGAGCTGCTGTTTCATTCGGTTCGTGTTCCATGGGATGTGACGTGTTGTGTTGCCTGAGTGGTTTGAAGATGAGCTGCTGTTTCATTGGGTTCGTGTTCCATGGGATGTGACGTGTTGTGTTGCCTGAGTGTTTTGAAGATGAGCTGCTGTTTCATTCGGTTCGTGTTCCATGGGATGTGACGTGTTGTGTTGCCTGAGTGTTTTGAAGATGAGCTGCTGTTTCATTCGGTTCGTGTTCCATGGGATGTGACGTGTTGTGTTGCCTGAGTGTTTTGAAGATGAGCTGCTGTTTCATTGGGTTCGTGTTCCATGTGATGTGACGTGTTGTGTTGCCTGAGTGTTTTGAAGATGAGCTGCTGTTTCATTGGGTTCGTGTTCCATGGGATGTGACGTGTTGTGTTGCCTGAGTAATTTGAAGATGAGCTGCTGTTTCATTCGGTTCGTGTTCCATGGGATGTGACGTGTTGTGTTGCCTGAGTGTTTTGAAGATGAGCTGCTGTTTCATTCGGTTCGTGTTCCATGGGATGTGACGTGTTGTGTTGCCTGAGTGTTTTGAAGATGAGCTGCTGTTTCATTCGGTTCGTGTTCCATGGGATGTGACGTGTTGTGTTGCCTGAGTGTTTTGAAGATGAGCTGCTGTTTCATTCGGTTCGTGTTCCATTGGATGTGACGTGTTGTGTTGCCTGAGTGTTTTCAAGATGAGCTGCTGTTTCATTCGGTTCGTGTTCCATGGGATGTGACGTGTTGTGTTGCCTGAGTGTTTTGAAAATGAGCTGCTGTTTCATTCGGTTCGTGTTCCATGGGATGTGACGTGTTGTGTTGCCTGAGCGTTTTGAAGATGAGCTGCTGTTTCATTCGGTTCGTGTTCCATGGGATGTGACGTGTTGTGTTGCCTGAGTGTTTTGAAGATGAGCTGCTGTTTCATTCTGTTCGTGTTCCATGGGATGTGACGTGTTGTGTTGCCTGAGTGTTTTGAAGATGAGCTGCTGTTTCATTCGGTTCGTGTTCCATGGGATGTGACGTGTTGTGTTGCCTGAGTGTTTTGTAGATGAGCTGCTGTTTCATTCGGTTCGTGTTCCATGGGATGTGACGTGTTGTGTTGCCTGAGTGTTTTGAAGATGAGCTGCTGTTTCATTGGGTTCGTGTTCCATGTGATGTGACGTGTTGTGTTGCCTGAGTGTTTTGAAGATGAGCTGCTGTTTCATTGGGTTCGTGTTTCATGGGATGTGACGTGTTGTGTTGCCTGAGTGTTTTGAAGATGAGCTGCTGTTTCATTCGGTTCGTGTTCCATGGGATGTGACGTGTTGTGTTGCCTGAGTGTTTTAAGGATGAGCTGCTGTTTCATTCGGTTCGTGTTCCATGGGATGTGACGTGTTGTGTTGCCTGAGTGTTTTGAAGATGAGCTGCTGTTTCATTCGGTTCGTGTTCCATGGGATGTGACGTGTTGTGTTGCCTGAGTGTTTTGAAGATGAGCTGCTGTTTCATTAGGTTCGTGTTCCATGGGTATGTGACGTGTTGTGTTGCCTGAGTGTTTTGAAGATGAGCTGCTGTTTCATTGGGTTCGTGTTCCATGGGATGTGACGTGTTGTGTTGCCTGAGTGTTTTGAAGATGAGCTGCTGTTTCATTCGGTTCGTGTTCCATGGGATGTGACGTGTTGTGTTGCCTGAGTGTTTTGAAGATGAGCTGCTGTTTCATTGGGTTCGTGTTCCATGGGATGTGACGTGTTGTGTTGCCTGAGTGTTTTGAAGATGAGCTGCTGTTTCATTCGGTCCGTGTTCCATGGGATGTGACGTGTTGTGTTGCCTGAGTGTTTTGAAGATGAGCTGCTGTTTCATTGGGTTCGTGTTCCATGGGATGTGACGCGTTGTGTTGCCTGAGTGTTTTGAAGATGAGCTGCTGTTTCATTCGGTTCGTGTTCCATGGGATGTGACGTGTTGTGTTGCCTGAGTGTTTTGAAGATGAGCTGCTGTTTCATTCGGTTCGTGTTCCATGTGATGTGACGTGTTGTGTTGCCTGAGTGTTTTGAAGATGAGCTGCTGTTTCATTCGGTTCGTGTTCCATGGGATGTGACGTGTTGTGTTGCCTGAGTGTTTTGAAGATGAGCTGCTGTTTCATTCGGTTCGTGTTCCATGGGATGTGACGTGTTGTGTTGCCTGAGTGTTTTGAAGATGAGCTGCTGTTTCATTGGGTTCGTGTTCCATGGGATGTGACGTGTTGTGTTGCCTGAGTGTTTTGAAGATGAGCTGCTGTTTCATTCGGTTCGTGTTCCATGGGATGTGACGTGTTGTGTTGCCTGAGTGTTTTGAAGATGAGCTGCTGTTTCATTCGGTTCGTGTTCCATGGGATGTGACGTGTTGTGTTAACTGAGTGTTTTGAAGATGAGCTGCTGTTTCATTGGGTTCGTGTTCCATGTGATGTGACGTGTTGTGTTGCCTGAGTGTTTTGAAGATGAGCTGCTGTTTCATTGGGTTCGTGTTCCATGGGATGTGACGTGTTGTGTTGCCTGAGTGTTTTGAAGATGAGCTGCTGTTTCATTCGGTTCGTGTTCCATGGGATGTGACGTGTTGTGTTGCCTGAGTGTTTTGAAGATGAGCTGCTGTTTCATTCGGTTCGTGTTCCATGGGATGTGACGTGTTGTGTTGCCTGAGTGTTTTGAAGATGAGCTGCTGTTTCATTCGGTTCGTGTTCCATGGGATGTGACGTGTTGTTTTGCCTGAGTGTTTTGAAGATGAGCTGCTGTTTCATTCGGTTCGTGTTCCATTGGATGTGACGTGTTGTGTTGCCTGAGTGTTTTCAAGATGAGCTGCTGTTTCATTCGGTTCGTGTTCCATGGGATGTGACGTGGTTGTGTTGCCTGAGTGTTTTGAAGATGAGCTGCTGTTTCATTCGGTTCGTGTTCCATGGGATGTGACGTGTTGTGTTGCCTGAGCGTTTTGAAGATGAGCTGCTGTTTCATTCGGTTCGTGTTCCATGGGATGTGACGTGTTGTGTTGCCTGAGTGTTTTGAAGATGAGCTGCTGTTTCATTCGGTTCGTGTTCCATGGGATGTGACGTGTTGTGTTGCCTGAGTGTTTTGAAGATGAGCTGCTGTTTCATTCGGTTCGTGTTCCATGGGATGTGACGTGTTGTGTTGCCTGAGTGTTTTGTAGATGAGCTGCTGTTTCATTCGTTTCGTGTTCCATGGGATGTGACGTGTTGTGTTGCCTGAGTGTTTTGAAGATGAGCTGCTGTTTCATTGGGTTCGTGTTCCATGTGATGTGACGTGTTGTGTTGCCTGAGTGTTTTGAAGATGAGCTGCTGTTTCATTGGGTTCGTGTTCCATGGGATGTGACGTGTTGTGTTGCCTGAGTGTTTTGAAGATGAGCTGCTGTTTCATTCGGTTCGTGTTCCATGGGATGTGACGTGTTGTGTTGCCTGAGTGTTTTGAAGATGAGCTGCTGTTTCATTCGGTTCGTGTTCCATGGGATGTGACGTGTTGTGTTGCCTGAGTGTTTTGAAGATGAGCTGCTGTTTCATTCGGTTCGTGTTCCATGGGATGTGACGTGTTGTGTTGCCTGAGTGTTTTGAAGATGAGCTGCTGTTTCATTAGGTTCGTGTTCCATGGGATGTGACGTGTTGTGTTGCCTGAGTGTTTTGAAGATGAGCTGCTGTTTCATTCGGTTCGTGTTCCATGGGATGTGACGTGTTGTGTTGCCTGAGTGTTTTGAAGATGAGCTGCTGTTTCATTCGGTTCGTGTTCCATGGGATGTGACGTGTTGTGTTGCCTGAGTGTTTTGAAGATGAGCTGCTGTTTCATTCGGTTCGTGTTCCATGGGATGTGACGTGTTGTGTTGCCTGAGTGTTTTGAAGATGAGCTGCTGTTTCATTCGGTCCGTGTTCCATGGGATGTGACGTGTTGTGTTGCCTGAGTGTTTTGAAGATGAGCTGCTGTATCATTGGGTTCGTGTTCCATGGGATGTGACGCGTTGTGTTGCCTGAGTGTTTTGAAGATGAGCTGCTGTTTCATTCGGTTCGTGTTCCATGGGATGTGACGTGTTGTGTTGCCTGAGTGTTTTGAAGATGAGCTGCTGTTTCATTCGGTTCGTGTTCCATGTGATGTGACGTGTTGTGTTGCCTGAGTGTTTTGAAGATGAGCTGCTGTTTCATTCGGTTCGTGTTCCATGGGATGTGACGTGTTGTGTTGCCTGAGTGTTTTGAAGATGAGCTGCTGTTTCATTCGGTTCGTGTTCCATGGGATGTGACGTGTTGTGTTGCCTGAGTGTTTTGAAGATGAGCTGCTGTTTCATTGGGTTCGTGTTCCATGGGATGTGACGTGTTGTGTTGCCTGAGTGTTTTGAAGATGAGCTGCTGTTTCATTCGGTTCGTGTTCCATGGGATGTGACGTGTTGTGTTGCCTGAGTGTTTTGAAGATGAGCTGCTGTTTCATTCGGTTCGTGTTCCATGGGATGTGACGTGTTGTGTTAACTGAGTGTTTTGAAGATGAGCTGCTGTTTCATTGGGTTCGTGTTCCATGTGATGTGACGTGTTGTGTTGCCTGAGTGTTTTGAAGATGAGCTGCTGTTTCATTGGGTTCGTGTTCCATGGGATGTGACGTGTTGTGTTGCCTGAGTGTTTTGAAGATGAGCTGCTGTTTCATTCGGTTCGTGTTCCATGGGATGTGACGTGTTGTGTTGCCTGAGTGTTTTGAAGATGAGCTGCTGTTTCATTCGGTTCGTGTTCCATGGGATGTGACGTGTTGTGTTGCCTGAGTGTTTTGAAGATGAGCTGCTGTTTCATTCGGTTCGTGTTCCATGGGATGTGACGTGTTGTTTTGCCTGAGTGTTTTGAAGATGAGCTGCTGTTTCATTCGGTTCGTGTTCCATTGGATGTGACGTGTTGTGTTGCCTGAGTGTTTTCAAGATGAGCTGCTGTTTCATTCGGTTCGTGTTCCATGGGATGTGACGTGTTGTGTTGCCTGAGTGTTTTGAAGATGAGCTGCTGTTTCATTCGGTTCGTGTTCCATGGGATGTGACGTGTTGTGTTGCCTGAGCGTTTTGAAGATGAGCTGCTGTTTCATTCGGTTCGTGTTCCATGGGATGTGACGTGTTGTGTTGCCTGAGTGTTTTGAAGATGAGCTGCTGTTTCATTCGGTTCGTGTTCCATGGGATGTGACGTGTTGTGTTGCCTGAGTGTTTTGAAGATGAGCTGCTGTTTCATTCGGTTCGTGTTCCATGGGATGTGACGTGTTGTGTTGCCTGAGTGTTTTGTAGATGAGCTGCTGTTTCATTCGTTTCGTGTTCCATGGGATGTGACGTGTTGTGTTGCCTGAGTGTTTTGAAGATGAGCTGCTGTTTCATTGGGTTCGTGTTCCATGTGATGTGACGTGTTGTGTTGCCTGAGTGTTTTGAAGATGAGCTGCTGTTTCATTGGGTTCGTGTTCCATGGGATGTGACGTGTTGTGTTGCCTGAGTGTTTTGAAGATGAGCTGCTGTTTCATTCGGTTCGTGTTCCATGGGATGTGACGTGTTGTGTTGCCTGAGTGTTTTGAAGATGAGCTGCTGTTTCATTCGGTTCGTGTTCCATGGGATGTGACGTGTTGTGTTGCCTGAGTGTTTTGAAGATGAGCTGCTGTTTCATTCGGTTCGTGTTCCATGGGATGTGACGTGTTGTGTTGCCTGAGTGTTTTGAAGATGAGCTGCTGTTTCATTAGGTTCGTGTTCCATGGGATGTGACGTGTTGTGTTGCCTGAGTGTTTTGAAGATGAGCTGCTGTTTCATTCGGTTCGTGTTCCATGGGATGTGACGTGTTGTGTTGCCTGAGTGTTTTGAAGATGAGCTGCTGTTTCATTCGGTTCGTGTTCCATGGGATGTGACGTGTTGTGTTGCCTGAGTGTTTTGAAGATGAGCTGCTGTTTCATTCGGTTCGTGTTCCATGGGATGTGACGTGAGAGTTTTTGTCACTTATGTCTTCATTTCGAAATAGCAGTACCTTTTTTGTCGAAAAAGCGGACTTTCCAGTGCCAATCACAAATACCTCATGGGTGTGTTATGTAATATCATTTATGTACAGTGACGAACAGTACTAACTTCTACACACAAATATTATTTCAACAACCTTAAAGTATAGGGATTTTACCAACAAAACTATTATTATAAAAGAGTGACGTAGCAAATGCACAGAAATGATCACTTTGAAAAGTCAGCTTCATATCGTAAAGCGAAGTCAATTTTGCGTGTGTAATCGCGTTGCGTTGGTAGCACTGAATAAACAAACCCCGTTCTGCAAACATCGCTCCCAGTCCGCGGCGGAAAGTACAAACGCAAATAATAATCCGCCTTCTGTGTATACTCTTGACGAATCAAAAAGCAAACTCTTTTAATACAGTTACAGCTCGGCCAACTTGCCAGAACTTGTGCCAAAGTAAAACCCGAGGGCTAAATAATAATTCCAACCGTGATGCGATTTACCGAACGAATGGAGCGTGATTACTCTTTTCTGGGTGCAATTTTGTGGGTAAACGATATATGGAGTAGAAACCCATGGCACTGAAAATGATTTGATTCTTACGTTTTCATCTGACCCATTTGAAACAAAGCATTCAGGTATTTAGCTTTCGTGTCCATTGTGACATACGTTGTTATGGACTTTCTCCTGCATTTCCATCAGCCACTGCCTCGATCTAAAAGCAAGGTAGCACGTCTTAAAGAGTCGCAAAAGTAAACCAATTAGTTTAATAGTGACACTAGATTACAGGTCGGAATTATCATCAGAATCGTACATCTCTGAACTCGGTCGAATAGTTATACCATTTCGTAGTTGATGTTTTCAAAGTAACTGGTTTTATGGTGAAATGTAACATGTCAATTTGTATTCAAAACCAGCAAGCAGCTGATCTCGCATCACTAAAGTACATCTCTTAAAATGAATGTAATCATTAATCATGATCAAGTATTGAAAGAATCAATGATTGAAGTTAAGGACCTTCTCTATCAGGAAGCAACGCATCTTGAAGTTTGGACCACCTCAATATAGAGGAAAAGCTCATTACTCTAAAATATTAGTACGAAAAGTTACCTCGTCTCGTTCAAACATCACTTGTAACATCACATTTACTAAGTTACTGACACGGCGATAATGAGAGGGTCTCGGTTCGCATCCCGGAAACCTTCACATCCCCTACTCTTCTTCTCCTCCCTTACCCCCTCCTGAAGGTCTTAATTAATTGTTCTGCCTAGTCCTCTGGGTGAAATTCTGAGAAGAAACTTTTGAATCTATATTACCAGACATAATCTACATCCGAGGATAATCCCTTGAGCCTCCCTTCCCGTGTCAACCCTTGAACTAACGGGGAGGAAAGAAACAAGCGGAAAATGCCAGTGAACTTGTTATACGCGGGAAGCAATCTACGAAAACAGTGTTAGTTAAAAAAGTAAAGACTTCAACTTGGCAAGATGAAGGAAAGAATTCGAGACTTGTTTATATGCAAGTAAGTTTTAGAATAAGGTTGAGGATTTTCGGGAGGTAATCAAGGTTTCCGCTCTTTTTTAACGAAATGTTTGGTTACATGATGCCGAATTCACTCTTAACTAGGAAAACGCTCAGTGTAACGCGTTGATGAGCGAGCACGGGTACGTGCAAATTCTCGAACCGGAAATGCGTACACAACGCACAGAAAACATATACATCCATATTGAATTGATTATGATATCAACTTAAAAGTGTATGCTTTTCATCGAAACTTTAAAATAGCATCTAAGCACCTGGTTCATAAAACAAATCAGAATCAATTCAATTGGCACTGGAAAACAGTCATTTCGATACTTCATTACTGACAGATTTTAAAAATTTCAATAACTTCATACGTTCTTAACTGATTGGGATGAAATTTTGTAAAATAAGAGACAATATTGGTCTTAATGATCATGCAAAATATGAGTTTGATCAGAATTGTCGAAGACCGTTTTCATTTTTCAGCCTATCAGGAGATATTTATTTAAATTTTAACCAATGAATGGATTTCAAAAAAAATTATGGTATGCAAACAGAGACGGTTGGTTTTACATGTGTACAACATTTCAGCTCGATCAAAGAAAAACACTGACCTGTATAGCCAAAATATGAGTTTGATCAGATTTATCGAAGACCAGTTTCATTTTTCAACCTACCATCAGGAGATGTTTATTTAAATTTTAACCAATCAATTTTTTTCAAAAAAATTAGGAGTCAGCAAACAGAAAAGGTTGTCTCCACATGTGTGCAAAATTTCAGCTCGATCGAAGAAAAACTCTGACATGTATAGCGTCAAAAAAACGGAAAAAAAACAGAGGTCCGTGCCAAAAGAGCCAAAAGGAGACGCTCGCTTCGCTCGCTCAACAAACTAATGAAGTTTCTTTCTTTTCTTTACTCAGACTGATATTAAACCTGCAATTGATCTGAATTCAAGTCTCACACCTTATGAAACATTATATTATTTCGTAAAATAATATAGGTACAACTTTTCTAAATAATATAGTTGAAAGCTAATTTTATTGGGAATTGATGCCATACCGACTTTTTACAAAAAGAAAGAATGATTAAAATATGCTACTTACTGTTGCAATTACTTATAGGAACGATTTTTCTACAAAATTTGGCCGATCCGGTCTGATCTTATTTGATCAAGTCTGCTCCCAGTTATGTCTCTTTGATGTTATGACATTAAAAACACAGATCTGAGTTCTGATTGATTTGTATCCGAACAGATCTGATTGGTTTGGCCAATTGCAAATCCGAATCTGTTTCCATCAAAATATCCGTGTTCGAAAGCTCGAAGTTTTCACGGCCCTCTTTATGTTGATCACCGACGTTCCCCAACCACATCGCCACCGGTATACTTTTTCTAAAACGCGACTGCCCATTATTTTGAGAAGAACGACTCTAGCTTGATTGCGTTGGGCATGAATTGCATTCTGCCGAGTCTTTCTAAATGCAGCATTATTTATATAATATTGCTCAAGGGGGAGTCAAGAGTCTCATATCACATGAAGAATGCCCCTCCATGAAAATGTTCACAATATTCTGATGAACTCTGGGCGAATGATGCGGGGGTGAATAGCAACTTCTCCCCCCCCCACCCCCACCCCCTTCGCAGGGGATGAAATAACACTTAAAAAAACAAAGCGTTGATAATTAAAACGATTGTTTAGTCTCATAAACTTTGTTTTTTCCACAGGACGTATTACACTAGTTGAAACTAGGAAAACGCTCCATGCAATGCGTTGTAGAGCGAGCAAAATGCTGTGTATGAGTTGCTGATCCATACACTAATAGAGTGAAACGAAATTATTTGCAAGTGATCAGTGTGATGCTGTGATTACTTTTGACAACTACTTGTTTCAAGATAAGTTTGTAATGACAGTTTTTCTTAATCTTTTCGAGTGTATGTTAAAAATTTCAGAGATAGTTATAAAAACAAAAATACAAAAAATAAAAAATACACAGAACAAAGGGGAAAGTGAAAGTGATGTACCTAATAGTTGGTACAATAGTAAAGCTCGCACTTCGCTTTCATGACTTCTGATCAAAAGCACACTGAAGTAATTAGTAATGGTGCAGATAAAATCACCATTAAGTGCTGTCATTTGTGATCATTTAACCGAATAAAAGTCTTATTTCCTGGAATGAGGGAAAGGTCGCGAAACCTGACTTAGTACCAGCAACAACGTCACTACCAATGGAAGTCTTATTAATAAAACGCATCAGATTTAAATCACAATTATATAATTTAATTCCCTCAGACAAAAATATTCACGATTTGCCTCAGTGGAAATGCCACGGAATGGAATACTTCAGATCGATCGATGTAATCTGGACTTAAGACTTTATTTCTCTTTTAAGACTTTTCATTCGCTTTCTCGGCTTATCGTGATCAGATATTCAAAGATATTCGAGACCTCTCCTCCAAGATGGAATAATAACTCAATTTAAAAACATTGAGAAGAAAGAACTTCCAATTAAATAAAATAGAATCATGACTTAAACAATTTTTCCTTTTTGTGAATGAAATCTTTGTGATCCTTTAGTGTACCTACTGGAAAGGATGATGAAGATATTTAGCAGGCTCAGAGACTGACAATATAAAAGTTGATTGACTACCTACACTTATTTTACTTCTATCTGCATTGCCTACACTTGTGTTGTTTGATGATTTACTCACATCGCTTCGGCACGTCGAATGCGTCAGCACCGAAGTATTAGCTAGACGAATTCAGTGAAGCGTTTTGCAAGTTGACATCATTGTTGAATCCTCGTGAAACTAGAAATTTAATTAGTTGTTGACTCGAATTCGCGCTAAAAGCGGTAGAGACAGACAACTCTCCTAATTCAAAACTCAAATATTTATTCAAGTGATTATTATATTTCATAGCTCGACTCTGCAGAGGTGGCGCTGCAGATTAATCGTGGCGAGAATCTCAACTCGGTTTCCGAGTATCGAGGTAACTCATTTTATTACATGTTATCAATTTCATTACTTTACGACCTGGACGAAAAACCAATCTGAGCAAAGATCTGATCAAACGTAGAAGTTTCAAACATACGCATCACGATATTTCGCAAATTGAAATTAACTCGTAATGAGCTCAGATGTGTTCACTGACCGAAATTACATTTCTTTCCCCTCCCCACACCAAAAGCGACATAAACCGAAGCGCAAATCCCAGTTTAAAATTGTTTAAAGGAGGAATTAACAAGGACACAATTTTATTTACTAATAGTATGTAACAGAAACATGCAATCTTTCTTGGCCTTATTTATTGATTTTATCAAATGAAAAAAGATATTTATGTTCAAGAATCTTAGCAAACGTCTGTACCCAAAGTTATAAATTCTTATGATTATGGTTACAATTTATTTATTTTCAATTACAAATATAATTACAATCACAAAAACAATTTCAATTACAATAAATACGTTTGCACTCGTAACTCAAACAATACAAGAGACGCAGGTTTCTCTGATCAGATTAGATGTCAGCAATAACAAGAACCTGTACCTATGCCAATTTGAAACAAAATCAGAGTCCTTGAGGTTTTTGCTGCGCTGATTTGACAAGGAATTAGCCTAACGCAGGGTTTCTTTTTACTACCAGTCCATGAAACGTGAGCCCCACTTGGTTTTGACTCTGTACATCCAAGTCTGCTCTTAATTAGGCCTACGGGAATTGAAATCGAATTAACTTGGCCGAGTTTCCGTTCTGTTTGTCTTTCTGCGGCGACCTCTGACCTGCTGCCACCTCGACAGTGATTTATCATCAGGGGGTGGGCCTCTGGGGGGTGGGGGTGGGGGATCGATTCTGTGGACACTTTCACGTCACTTCATCCCGTAATCAGCGTCGCGACGCCGGCCAGCCAATCAGGAGGCGGCGTCCTGCTGCAGTCGACTGCATCATAAACATCACATCCTAAACGCAATCACTTTTCACGATCTAATCAAATATCGTCTGTTTGAAATTTGGGAGGAAGTACTCTCACTTTCTGTCCGTTTGTTGTAGTTGGTTTGTTCAGAAATTATCGTCTTCCATGACCCAAATGTCACGTGCAAATAGCTTGAAATGATACTCTTTATCTGATTTTACGCCATAAAATGAGCACAACCCTGTTTAGAGACTGTGTTTATTATTACGATCTGCCTTCTCAAAATGATTGTTACATTTATTTAAGAAGGTTAATTTATTCATTAGACTACTGAATAATATTTTACGTCTATATAATAATTCATTCTGCTGGTATACTGAGAAAAGATCGCATTTCATTTACATATAATTGCTCTCATCAGACTTGGTCAGAGCGACGCCGACGTCCCGACGGTGCGAGGCGTCGGCGTGTGAGATATCCCCGCTAATACCGCCGTCGTAATTGCCGCAGATCTGGAAGAGAAATCTTCCGGGCGGCTTACGAGGTGAATGTTTCAAGAAGAACACGTAAAGCTGAGAGATTACATTCCATACTTCTCGTCCTCGGCTTTTGTTTATCTGATGCGCGATACGAGACGCGCACTTTTATGCTGCGGAGAATATCAACTCCGAGGCAAAGTGTTGAGAGTTAAAACCTAGAGTCCGCGGCTTACGAAATATAAAGTTACATTTGTGAATTTCAAAACAATAAAATAATTGATGTAATTTTATTTAGCTACTTTGTGAATCAGAATAAGAATTAAGAGTTGACTGTACTGGAAAGTAAATTCGGAGAACATATTTCTTAAATCATTATATCTTTTTCAAACTATTAAAAATATGAAACATAATTAGCATATATAAAGCAATATAAACACCAACTTACAAACACAGTATTGTGCCCAATACTCGTGTAAAATCTTAAAATATAGGGACTTTTCAGCTTTGACACGAGATTGGGCACAAATATTGTCTTTATAATTAAAAAATTAACAATGCTACATTTTTAATTTTACAAATGTTTAATCTACGTAATACTACAGGTCGTTGAAATTGTCTTTATTCTTATTGTAAAATCATTTGATTACTTTGTAATCTCGACCATTTATGCCCATCCTATTTACGAGGTGGTTCTGAAGAATACGACTGAGTTGTTTGATTCTTCTTTATGTTTACGATATGGTCTGGCAAATACACCTACGATTCGGGCGAACTCTATGGACGCTTTGAAAACACTAAACAAATAACTGGAGACTGCGTTGCCTATCAAATAGTTAGTAAAATTGCATAGTACATGTTTTAGTAACACACCTATTTTTTTTTTAATTATCTTATACTTTTTTAATCTTTAGGTACTGCACTAAGTATTTATTTTTTCTTCAACTTTTACACGATGCCAATTTTCAGGCGCGTAGGAAGGGGGGGGGGGGTCAATGACCCCCCCACTTTTCATCTTGACACCCCCAGATATAACCCCCAGATACACACAAATTTTGGTAAAGAGATCCAAAAATGCACAAATTTGCTCCATTATGAGGTTGAATTCTCAAAATTTTCCCAAGTTTTGCAAAGCTAATTGAACAGAGGTATTATCCAATTAGACAATAACTCATTTGTCCAACATGATCATCCTCATGAATACAATTTAATAATTACACGTTAAACTATGATACCGAATAAGCACCGTTTTCAAAGCAATTCCAAAATCTATTCATAATCGATTATCTTTAGGGATTTTAACGAATAACAAAATTAACAGATTATAATGCATTTTGTCAAAGTTTCCCAAGAATATTGCATATCACAAATTTTAAATTTCTTTGAAAACGATGCCAAAATAGCTTCAAATTCGATTCTTTTGTATCAAAAACTCAAAAAATTCCCTGCGGGGCCAATGGGGATTCTATAAAAACAAATAGTTACAGTTATATTACATTTGTATAAAGTTTCCACAGAATATTGCATTTCATACATTTTAAATTTCTTTGAAAAGTATGCTAAAATAGCTTTAAGCTCGATTATTTTGTATCAATAACCCAAAAAATTCCCTGCGGGGCCAATAATGGGTATTAAAAACAAATAGCTACAAATTATATTACATTTCTTAAAGTTTCCACAGAATATTGCATTTCACACATTGTAAATTTCTTTGAAAAATATACAAAAATAGCTTCAAATTCGATTCTTTTGTATCAAAAATTCAAAAAAGACCCTGCGGGGCAATTTGGGTTGCGGGCTTCCCAGACCCCATTGTAACGACGACTACTTTTCCTCACATTCATTGATCCCCATAATTTTGACCCCCCCACTCAAAATGAAGTTCCTACGCGCCTGCCAATTTTAAAAATACACATTTCCATGGTCTAGCCACAGATTAACCTATCTCTGGTCTTACAAATTCCCTATTGGCGAGATGACCGATTAAGGAAAAACATCGTATTCGTTATGCATAGCTCAGTGAACCTGGCTTTGCAGAAAATAATGGAAAATAAACTAAAATCAAAAGGATTTTGTACAACTAAAGAGCGATAAGTGCTACTTATTTAGTTCTATTTTCTTCCTCTGCGCTGCAAGCTTACAATGTTTTTTTCACATAGACACCGTTTTCCCAAGTCCTTATTGTCAATGGTAGATTACTTATCGTATAATATTTAAAGTAACGCATATTCTGTACAAAATCCCTTCATCTCTTTTATATAATCTTACTAATTTTGGATACATAATTTTGTTCCAATCAGATATTCGGATCGAATCACCGGACTTCAACCCCAAAAAAGTGTTTTTCTCATCAAAGTGATTTTTCAACGTATCAAAATACATTTTCAAACTCAGAATTGATCTGAAAAAGTGAGTAATCCGTCAACGATTTCCTTGAAACTATTTCCATAACATTTCCTCTTTGATTGATGATTTTGTGATGATGTATAAAAGCTGAATGGGAGGGTTGGACTCGACTGATCGAGGCATTACGATCATGAATCTGTGTCCCTCCTTGTTTCATGCTTCCCATCTCTTGCTGAGCCCCTTTATAGGCGTCCAGCCATTAGCCTGGTCAATGCAGACTTCTGAATGCTGCGGGGGAAGTTAGTTTAAGAGCCTTATGCATAGAGAAAGTGCACAGAACATAAAGTAAATTGTATTCAAATTCAGTTATCTTTTGATGGAAGTTAAACCTATAACAACAAAGCTGTGTATGTAGCCATGAATCGCCTATGCTATTCGGTTAATAATTTTAATACCTTCTACTAGGGTTTAGATACAAGGGTTGAGAAAGCGGGGTAAGTACCTTTTAATGAAGAATTTTTGAATTGTTTAAATATAAATGGTCTTGTGTACAGCTATTTTTCAGATATAACATTTTATTAAATTGTTTTGTTCTACAAACGTAATTAAATACTTCGAAATTATGTTCAAATTTATCCTCAAAAGACCGAACAACAAAATAATCTAGTTAAACTAGTTTCACGAAAGCTTTCAGAGCCCATAGTTGTATTAAAAATAGAAAATGCGGTTCTTTCTGTCCATTTTTTTTAAAATTTCATTGAAGAAACCCCATTTTCTGATTTTAAAAAATCATAAACTGTTCCATCTAATTAATTGAGCGAGCGTCTCCTTTCGGCTCATTTGGCACGGACCACTGTTTTTTTTTTTTTTTTTTTTTTTTTCTTTTCCTGTTGGGTGAGGCTGTACAGGTCAGAGTTTTTCTTTGATCGATCTGAAATTTTGCACACATGTAGAGACAACCTTTTCTGTTTGCAGGCCCAATTTTTTTTTAAAATTCATTCATTGGTTAAAATTTAAATAAATATCTCCTGATAGGCTAAAAAATGAAAACGGTCTTCGATAATTCAGATCAAACTCATATTTTGCATGATCATTAAGACCAACATTGTCTCTTATTTTACAAAATTTCATCCCAATCAGTTAAGAACGTATGAACTTATTAACATTTTTAATATCTGTCAGTAATGAAGTATCAAAATGAATGTTTTCCAGTGCCAATTGGATTGAATCTGATTTGTTTTATTTTAACCAGGGTTCTTAGATGCTTAGATGTTATTTTCAAGTTTCAATGAAAAGCATAATAATATGTTGTGTTGATTGAGTGATCATATTTCAATTCAATATGGATGTATATGTTTTCTGTGCTTGTGTACGCATTTCCGGTTCGAGAATTTGCATGTCCCCGTGCTCGCTCACCAACGCGTTACACTGAGCGTTTTCCTAGTTTAATATTTATGCGGCAGCGCACTGTACCAGAAATGCATAGTCGAGTTATTTTAATAAAGATTGATATTAAATATATGTTTTTAAAAAAACACCAATATTAGTACCATACAGAGTAAAGAATGAAAAATTAATTTGATCATGACAGTTAGGCTACAACCTGGCAACTTATCCCTACTTGTTTTATTTTCAACTGTCACATGAGGTTAGCCCGGTCGTCAAGCAGGCAAATGCTTCTATTTGCCCTTCAAATCATTCAATATGAGCCATGATATGACTTGGCCTGTGTGGCCGACTCTTAAACCTCTGTGATGACGAGTCAAGAGAGTCCTGGGGAGCTTTCAGCGATGGAGGTGCCAGTATTTTCCGTCTCATTGGTCTTGACGGATGTGCGGTATTATTCCACTGGGATTGGTGATTATGGTGATGAGATCAGAAACCCCACATTGTCATACTTCATAGCCGGGTCCTTGGAGAATTTGCGTTGGTTAAGCGAACAAAAGTTTGCGTGCTTTGATTTAATGAACATTATACCATTATTACTGGGATTATAAGATAGAGTTTGATTTGAGTCCAGTGGTCTCAGCAAAGAGTTGAGGTAGCAGATAATTCAACCTCTATTAAGAGGATTAATGGTATTCTCTCGTCAGATACCTGATCGTCAGGCCACATCAATATCAGTGCTTCTCTATGTTAGCGATCAATCAATTTAGAGATCAATTTTAGTACGGGTTTTAAGTTCTCTGTTTAAACAATTCACACTTCCAGAGATGATGTTACTCATCTAAAATTCTGTATGTCATGCTGGGATAGTACCCACTCACCTCTTGCCTTCTTTACTGGTATTTTTCTCCCAATTGTCTTCACATTATGTGAAAAATTAGAAACTTTGTGGCAGGATTTTATTTTTATTCTCATTTTAGTTATGTTTAACGTCGCACCGTTCTGCAACGTGGCTAGCGAAGGAAAAATGACTATGCTGATGATAGGGAGATGATGTGTGAGAATACGTAAGGGTGGAAGTTGGGCGTGGGATATATGCAATTGTCTTGCGACTGAGGGAAACCACGAAATAATCTCAGTCAGGAATGACAGCCGCTGAAATCGAACCCTGGTCTCCGGAGTGCACGTCCACGACACGTCACGACACGTCACGTCACGTCACGACACGTCACGACACGTCACGTCGTGGAGTTCACGGCCAGAGCGCTTCTACATGAGCCAACGTAGTCGATTACATTTCAATAATCTGAAGCGTGTTTTACACGGATCAGAATTATCAACTCTTGGAATCTGGTGGAGTCATCTTTCTCGAAGCTGAAAAGTAAAACACTTCCTGACACACCGATGGACTGACACTTGGCGACACAATTAAATGTTGAGCAGTCCAGAATCGACCTGGAGGCGTATTCTAGAACGTTTTTCCGATTCCATCAGGAATGGAATTGGAAAAACGTTCTAGAATACGCCTCCCATGGTCCCATGCCCGCGGACCCCGCACCTTGCCCTTTATCCTCCGGGCCGGCTTCTCCCCCCCTTGAGATGACTGCCCCCTGCCATCGGGTCCCCACGGTCCGTACTTCCCATCGGTAAGACTCCCCCGGACCGGTGCTCCTCCCCATGACCTCCATCTATATAAAACAAAACATGTAAAGTGACCTCGCTGTCGAGTTCCCATTTCCTGTGTATTTACCTGCACTATTTATTTCATGTCTGAGCAATACGAAAGGTTTGTATCCATTGACGAGCACGAGGAGATATGGCAACAGTGCAAGACTTGCAATTCTCTCGAATGCAGCTGGATGTCCCGTATTGCGGTCACGTGTTGTTGATTTTTCCAGGAGGCTGTGTCTCCAGAAGGCTGTTATTTGCCCACACCTCCTTGCAGTTAAGCTTCACTGCACGACGCCGAGATCTGCAACGTGGCTTATTGCGACGGCAGCGCTGTCAAGCGGCACAACTGATCAACTGAGAGAATCGCCGGCTTTATTGCTTTCACCGGTGAGGTATTGGGAGCTAAACATGGTGCGTCATTAAGATACACTCTCAGCACTCACTTCTGTTTCAGTCATACTCGAGGTCTAGGTCCTATTCTCATATTTCAATTTATCCGGTTCTAAAACTACTGATTTAAGTAACCTTTGTAACCTTAAGTATTAACTTGAAATTTGCCCAGTTGTGTTAACTACAACTACTGCTCAGTGCTTACAAAGTTTGAACGAAATTAATCAAACGCGTACACATTTTGTAAATGTTTAAGGGAAAGGAAGAGCCTCTGAATGAGGACATCGGCTGGAAAGCAGTTATCGTCCCGTCTCGTTGAAGATAGACTAGATGTTAAAGCGACAAAGTTGTGGAGAATGAATTGCAGATTATGCAGCGTTGACCACTTATTTGAAATTTTTAATCACCTTAAAGTTATAAGTAGTTATATGTTGCGTAATAATTGAGTAAATAAAACTAATAATTTTAAAAATTGGTTCAACGACGCTTAAACTAGATTTAATTTCAAGCAACTTTGCTCTTGAAACTTTTTTTCTAACTTGATCGGTAGAGGCACAATTTGCTTTCTCACACCATCAATGTTATGAGTTTTGCATAAAACCAGGGGCACTGAAACCGACTGAAGTTGCAAGTAAACATTCTGGGAGTTCCAGTAACGGTGTGGAAGGGGATGATGGGAGGGTCCTAAGAGACAGCATGGAAATATAAATAGTGCACTGATAGCGAGAGTTTGTATGTCAACAATAATCATCAGTTTCCCCGGCATTTACACAATCAACGACGACTGGAGACAGACGGACCTCAGAGTTGTCTAAATCATCTTACCTAATTTATAAAAATCTATCTATCATAAAGTATATACCGTCTAAAATGATTGGAAATGGCCTAAAATTAAATTTTAATTGTAAGTTGATAAAATGTAAGTGAAAATTTTCAGAAACATAGAATGTTGATATTCAAAACAGCCATAATCTTCCCAACAATTTAATTTATCATAAGAAAATTCGCTGTTGTATTAATAAAGACTTCACTTAATATTATTTTTTATGCTATTTTTTAAATTTTAATTTGAATATTTATGATTTTGAAGATATAAATATATTTTTGCTAATTGAATAACTGTTGAAATCGGCAACACTTCTCTAAGCATCCATAAAAATTCACTGTAAATAGTAGCATCTCGGGCTATCTATTATTCTTGAGTCAATCTCGGCAAGGTTATGTCACGATGTGTATTTATTCTCATTGTGACAACAATGTCGAACAGTTTTCCCGTCTACAATTACTAGTGCAGAATAATAGATGAATTTCGACGCTCGCTAAGAGCACATCAATGTGTGTCTCTACTGTATGCACTATTTTATTATTTATAACTGAAAACTGTATGTTATAAAGGTAAAGAAATATTTTTGGTTGCAATGTGTATCATAGCAACTGAATGATAATTATACATTGTACGTGTTATTTCACACGTTAATCCCGAACACAGGTTTAGGTCACCGATAGCAATGATTTGTCAGACAAACGGCGAATAATTATTTAATTGAGAATGTAGGTTTCTGTGGAAAACTTCCATGGAGTCAGGATGATACGAAGGGATGTGCGTTGTGAAAAATATCCGAATAAAAATATCCTAGGAGATCTCTAACCCTCATCAGTGCGTTGTGTCTAGTGTCCGTCCGTCCGACCGGGTAGCTCAGTTGGTAGAGCTCTCACCCGGCAAGTGAGAGGTCCCGGGTTCGTGCCCCGGTTCGGTCGGATATTTTTCACAACGCACATCCCTTCGTATAATTATTTAATTGTTGTATTGACCGTTAGCATTACTCCAACCATTCCATTTAAAAAAAAATCGATGTAGGTGTCAAAGGTTTCAAAATATAACATATAAAGTGTGTGACTTTTTGTTGATTTTTTCTACTAGTTTTGAGCAATGAAATAATATATGATATTATTTCAAAATTTCCTAATTCATTGATTTATAAATTTCACAACATACCACTTATATAGTCCGGAGAAAAGGCTGGAAATATTCATGTGTATTTTTATTACTTTATTTCATTATTTTTCGTATTTTCTACTCTCTACTTACAAGAAGTAGACAGTAGACAGTGTCTACATTCTACTACAAGAACCACATGCACAAAAACTAAAATGATTTTCTTGCTCTGATTGCGATAATATTATTCTCTTAGTAAAGAACCCAGAGAGAAATGAGACTACCTATACCTATTCGTAAACAAATTTTTCCAATGGCATTATACTCTCAGGTGGTGAAATAAGATCAGTGTCATATATCGCCGTTATAATGGTTAAAAATCAATAAAAGGATTTGCAATCTTTGAATCTATTAGATAAGTGTTGAACACTTTATTGCGTGTGATTATTCTTGATCCTCGATGATTTTGTTCGTGTTGTGAAAGTGATGCCAATGATGTCATTTGAGTTGGTAACCAGTCTGGACCCAGCGATCATAACAACAATACTCGGGGTATCCGATCTCACTTCTGTTTACATTTTTTGCATGGGAACTAAAGTCGGAAGAAAACATTCATATCAAACATTGTTCCCAGCTAGACCAATCACAGTAATGACAACAAATTCGTCGCCAAATCTGATCCCGCCTTATTTACCTTTAAAAACCCCGCCTACAATAGCAATTAGGGCTGATTCTCTAGGAGCAGTCAGCCGGTCCTTCCCCTTAATTAGTTTCGTTCATACTTTTTACATTCTGTGCCAAGTATTAGTTTTTGATTCCGAATTATTTCAAGTCCCGCCCAGCAAGTATGTCAAATCAATTGAGCAATTTCTAACTATTCCGAGTCAGGAGCGATGTTTCCTGCGCAAGAATCAGATGTTATTTACCGTCGATGTTTATCCTCGCTTATTCTTTGTTCCCTCCGTTGCATCTCCGCCCCTCTGACTCGCCGTCGAGCTGACGAGACAAATAACAATAGTTTGCGGAGGGAGAGACAACTCGTGAATACGCAATGACTCGCGGCGTTGCAGACGAGCGCACATCGGCGTCCAGGCGTCGGCGTCGTGGTGATCGGCGTCATGGTGATGGTATGACGTCTCCGATGTAGCTCTTAAGCCGGCGTCGTGGTGATCGGCGTCGTGGTGATGTATGACGTCTCCTTCGTTGAACTGAACGTCGGCGTCGTGGTGATCTTCGTCGTGGTGATGGAATGACCTCTCCGATGTAGCTCTTAAGCCGGCGTCGTGCTGTTCGGCGTCGTGATGAATGTATGACGCCTCCGTCGGCGCGCTGAACGTCGGCGTCGTGGTGATCTTCGTCGTGGTGATGTATGACGTCTCCTTCGTTAAGCTGCACGTCGGCGTCGTGGTGATCTTCGTCGTGGTGATGTATGACGTCTCCGTCGTCGCTGAAGAAGGCTTTTCTCTCTTACTCTAGAAATAATTCTATACGACGCCTCCAAAAAACCTAAAAAAAAATCTTCCCAAAGAATTTAAGGTCATTTTGTCGTTGAAATTTAACACCCGTTTTGGGCACGCTCTTGAAGCCACAATTTTCAGCTTCAGACTCCCACAATGGCTCGTTTTGTTCATGTTTTGTTTCATGTTTTACCATGTTCATGTAACATGAATGCACCACTAAATTTCAAATAAAGCAAAATTAAAGATAATATCATATTGCCTTTGATTCGCCATAGGTATGGTGTTTTGAAACTATTCTTCTCATGCATGAAACTACTAGCTGGCCAGCTTAGTTGACATCCGGATGTCAACTAAACTCTTCCTAGTAAGATCACCATCCAAGTGAACATCAAGAGCTTTTGATTATATTCTAAAATCAGCAGTCCATTCTCTGATTGAGCTTCATCTCTCTATTTTATTACTCTAGCTTCATCCCCACGCAACTTGTGTCCCCCCTCCCCCTCATGATTATGAGCGTCGTCTGGCCCTTCACTTGCTGCCGGAGTTATAGCTGCGGTCAACGCCGTCTCCCTCTCACTCTCTTCTGTCTTGCCTTCATTAACCGCGTCTCGCTCCCTCTCGATACACGTCTGTGGAGATGGCTAGAACAATGGACCGTCCCAATTACATTTGTGTCCTTTATTTGACGACCTCTTCACGCGTCTGGAAGGTAGCTCTCCGTGAGGGCGCAATGCGTTGGGATGTTGCGAAGCGTCGTTCGTTGTGCGCCTGATGTGTGGAGGACATACTAAATGGACGGTTCGATTTTGGTTATTTTAGTAATCTAATGATACAATGACAATGACAATTATGATGCAATTGGGTAAATAAATGATTATGAGTAAATGATTAAATGAGGGTCAAGAGAATAGATCTGCAGGATAAAACTACTTATTGCTTCATACTGTTACGTATTCTCTGTGATTCCATCCTTACTCGAAGTTGTCTCTGCTAAATTTTTTAATATAGTAGAGGGTAGCAAAGTGTTTAAATGTATAGGTATTGAAATTGATTGGAAGAATACAAAGTACATAATAATATTTGTGATATTATGGTTTGAATTAAAAAGCTGAAGTAATTATGTTCAAAATTACAATATTGTAAAAGAAGCTCAGACGTAAAGTAAGTATAGGAATAATTCTATGTACGATTTGTTTTGGACCTAGGAGTAAGTAATTTAGAATTCGACAATTACCAACATAGGTAACTAGGTATATTTTTTACATTTTAATTTGGAGCAGGGTTTTCTTTATTTTCAAAAGTTCATTTGAAAATCACTGCGATTTTTAATACAGATACTTGATGTTTGAAGATAGTCCATAATATTACTTGATACGATATTATTACTATGTAAGTAAATGGCAATATAAATGGCAACAAATATTTTGATTTTGAATGTACTCTTGTGTGCATTTTGTAGTCGGTATTCTTTGCACTCTCTCAACGCATTGCTCCGACATAGAAAGCCATCTCGATCCCCAAAGTCCTACGCGCCATCCTAACGCATTGTTACATATGGAAAGCCACCTCAAAGCTCGGACAAAAGCTCTAGGCTCTGTAAGACGACGCCATCTATGCACGTTCTCATTAGCTAATTCTGCTCTGTCCGTGAGGTCAAGTCACGTGGTGCGGGTCGTGATTAGTGTGCGTGTTGAAGCGTGGAGAAGGGTTGAGGAGGTTGACGGATAGAGTCAAGGGATCACTAGAGCTAAAGTCAATACTCGACTCTCTTTGTAATGTTTTGAGAACATGTTGCAGCGCAGTCGAGCACTACAGGTTGTATGCTAACGGTTGACGTCGTCGTTCCCTTGAAATTTCACTGTGAAGATGGAAATTAATGTATCGTATCGTATATAAATTCTGTTTTGAAATATTTACAATGTAATAGTGAAATGGTTAGATGTAAGAAGGGCCTTGAGGCGAAATCTCGCCTTGAAACGAAATATGGCAAATATATAAATAAATAAATAAATAAAATTCTGAAAATTTTAAATATGTTTTAAATTATATTTTAAACTGATTTTATTTACTATTAAAACGTTCAGGTAGATAACATTAAAAATGCATTTGTTTTTTGTAATTTTCGTTTCTTTGTCATGCTTTGTCTATCTACAAAAACAACACAAATATACATATTATCAAGTCAAATTTACTGAATTTATCGATCTGGCAGTAATTGACAGAAAAAAGGGAAATGTCACAGAATGAAAGTTATCTGCTGAAAGTTATGAACAGCTAGCGACAGACAAAGACTGCGCATGAAGAAAAATAGTAGTTTGGCTCACATTTAAAAAGATATTTCTCACAAAATGTGTATCAAACGATTCCTGCGAAGTGCTCATTGTCTACGTATTCCGAACCTTTCCTTTAATATCATGCAAAACGTTGTCGAGTTCATCTTTGTTTCTTCGTCGCCTTGGTCAAACCCTTGACTCTGGGATGCCGGTCACGATGCGACAGTGGCGCTGCGAAGATGAACTGCGGCGACGGTGGCAACTCGTGCGACGCTAAACCTCCACCGACGCCAGATAAACGGGTCGGGACCGCAGCGTCCCCCCCCCCCCCCTTGCGTGGGACGTGCATAGGTTCAGATTGCCTTCATTCTTTCAAAAGAAGGAAATAATAGGATCCCGATATCATTACGCGTGAGCTGACTTTCCATGACTGAACATTCCTTGAGATGCGTTTCGAAGACGCAGCTTTCTGTTCTGAGAACATTTTCTTTACGCGATATATTTTTAAGTTATTCATAGACGACTTGTCTATTGCACCTCTGAATGATTATGAGTATATGGGTGATGATGGTTATTGTAAAGATGGGATGGAAGTTGAGAATTTGCTAATTTGAAAATGAATTTTCAGTGGAAAATATCTACAAAAATTCTCTGTCTGGAATAGCGGATGTCCTATTCATATCCTATTATCCTATTCAACTGATAAGTTTATACTAAGCAATGTGCGAGTTTCAAACAATGAAACCATATTGTAGATTGAGTTGAAGCAATCAATGTTTGAACAAGATTTTGTCAGTGCTCGGTTTCGACAATTGTTTTTGAACTTTAGTACATGCAACCGATCAGTGGCGGCTATTTGGCTTTACAACAGGTGTTCAATTACATAGAAGGACGTAGAAGAAAGTACTCTAAGAGGAGAGCCCCCAGCAGATGCGGGGCCGGGGCGCATAACCCCGGATTTTTTTGTATATTTAGTTTGAAATTGATGCATTTTTACGTCTTTTGGAGAGCAAAATGATTAGACAAAATATTTAACTCCCTACTTCCTGGATTAGGGAGCACTTTTAAATAATTTTCTTGGATGATCAGGTGTGCAATTGTCACACCTTGCACACTGTAATAGCCGCCACTGCAACCGATATTCCAACATATGTAAGATAACATATAATGGAAATTGTAAAAGTCTGGTTCTGCTTGTTGAGAAATTGATATATTAAATGTCTGAAAGCAATATAATTTTAGGATAGAGTACCTCTAGCTTATTCATCCACCTTGACCTTTGGTGTTGTATATTTCACTCAAGAGGTAACGCTATTCTTCTTCAATATGCTCATATACGCGACATGAGTTCTAAGTCGTAAACAGGGAAAGTCAGCAATCATCCTCCAGCCCCAGAGGAGTAAAATGATTGCTGGGCGATGCAAATTGTCGGATATACCTGCGTTACCTGCCCGTCTGGCGAGAGACTTGATCATACTTGTTATAGCCGTTTGATCGTGAATGACCAGTTTGAACTTTCTCGCTTAGCACATTTTTTAATAGGTAGAAGCTTAAATAAAAAATTAATTAAAATGCATCTAATGGCGAACAATTCTACCTCTAAAAATGTGTGACATATTACTGTAACTTGTATTGAATTGCAAATAGTAAACAGTAACCGAAAATTACACTATTATACTTTTTATGAACACACAACACAACATGACATGTAATTCGTTCGAAATTGTTCAACACATCATACCAATTAAAATGTGCCCAGTTTTGCATTGCCTTCTGGTGAAACCTTTACTTTCAGGATTACTATGTTGTAATTACTGAGCCGCTAAGTTGAACTCTCTTTACAATTAGTTTACATGCGATCATCTCTTCTCTCCTCAGAGTCTGTGGATGGTCGATAGATTCGATATATCGATGTCACCAGAAGCACGAGACGATCGGACTCGCTTAACTCTGTCCAAAGAACTTCTCCGATGTGATGTGATCGGAATTCACAGCGATATTTTTCAATCAGCCCTCGTGGACCCCAAGTTAGTCACATTCATGAAAACATCGACCGAAAGAAACAACTTTCGTGTTTTGTCAAAGCCCGAAGTCGGCAAAAATGCTTTTAAAAAATACAGACGTTTCGAAATAAAATGCACACGCAAACTGTGAATGCCTGTGCAAAATTCTAAAATATTCCTACGTGTCTGATTTTTTCCAGTGTTGGGACGTATCTAGATACAGTATCTAGATACGTTTTGTGTATCTATATCTATATCTAGATACAATTATTTTCATGTATCTGTATCTGTATCTAGATACAAATATGACTGTATCTTTGTATCTAGATGCGTACATACATTTCTTTCAAAAATTCTTAAAATGTCTCATTTGCTTTTCAGTTCAGTGCAGAAAAATGTACAAAACTAATTATCAGTGTCATACTTTCGGTTGATAATTATTATCAGTACCCACTTGCTGTTCAGTTCAGAAGAATTTACAAACTAATTAGGTAAACATAATCAATATCGTATGCGGTTCAGTTAGTAAATTATTATCAGTAGTAGGTAGGTACTCATTGATGCTCAGTTCAGAAGACATTATAAAATAATGGACGTTTTAGCTGTTGTTCATAAGGTGGCTAAAGCGATCGAGTCACAGTCTCAGATCTTCATAATTTTTTGTGTACTTATTGATATTCATACCATACACAATCCCTGAAAAAATTATACACTTCTCGTGTCTAGTTTCTGAGATAATTTGAGTATTCTCCCATTTTATGGCAGCCAAGTAAAATCGAGACATTTTTAAGCTCATGAAGTTCTAATTTTTTGTACCAATAGATTTGAACAAAAAACCTTTTTTCATGTAGATATACGGACGTACTATGAGGAAAAAATTTAAAACAATTCCAACGTGTGCTATTTTAAAAGTAAGAAAATAAATTCAGCATGATTTTACTATCCCTACCAAGCTTTGCTCATTCTCTATGAACATAAAATTAAAACCTTACTTTTGGACTAGAGCTGCAAACTAAAAGACAATTAAAGAATCTTTTATACTTATAGTTTAAAATTGGAAAACGTTTTTTTTAAAGAAAAATATGAATTCAATTGTTTTTAGTGTATCTCATAAGTTCTAACATATTAATCACGAAATCACGTTCACATAGAGCGGATTTGTGTATCTCATAAGTTCTAACATATTAATCACGAAATCACCTTAAAATAGAGCGGATTTGTGTATCTCATAAGTTCTAACATATTAATCACGAAATCACGTTCACATAGAGCGGATTTGTGTATCTCATAAGTTCTAACATATTAATCACGAAATCACCTTAAAATTGAGCGGATTTGTGTATCTCATAAGTTCTAACATATTAATCACGAAATCACGTTCACATAAAGCGGATTTGTGTATCTCATATGTTCTAACATATTAATCACGAAATCACCTTAAAATAGAGCGGATTTGTGTATCTCGGAAATTGCGATTTCCGAGAAGCTCACCTCGTGAATTTTCTTTCTTTATTATTGGCTGGTCCAAAAATCATTTTCCGCAAAATAAAAATCCTTTCTACAAACGAACTCTTCTTAGGTTCTACAACTTTGATATTTTCTATTTTTACAATTTTATTTTGTAGTAGAAACTGAGATTTTAAGTTGTTCATTATATAGGTATTTTAATTTATTCATATCGAAAACTTAATTAGATTGTTTATATTGATATAGGGAATTATTTATTATAAAATTTTGCAATACATGTATAATATCAGGTGTTATATTATTTCAAGTGAGTTTTGTTTTGAACGTTGCTCAACGTTCCCCGTACATCTGGCAATGCTTCTGGCCACAAAAGTCCCGTGCTTCTGGCCACAAAGGTCCCTTGCTTCTGGCCACGAAGGTCCCCGCATTTCTAGTCACGAAGGTCCTGTGGTTGTGGCCACGAAGGTCCCAATGTGACCGCTATTTTGATAGCACGACCAAGGCTTTTATAAAGTCGGTTATCGTTCGTCTTGCTTTTCAATAAATAATCGAACGAAAGTCAGAGAAGAATATTGGAAGATGGAAAGCCAGGAATCCATTCCACGAAGCTAAATGGAAATGCATAGAAAACAGATCTCGGCCTCCTGAATGCCGCGCTTTTGAAGGAAAAGAAGTCTCATCGCTGTGATAAGCGGCCGTTCAGAGCCGAAACTTACGGGAAATCGAGTTAGAAACTTTTGCAACATACACAAATAGCGTTTATTTGCCAAATTTTTACGCCTGTGTGTTTCCATTTGACTGTATGATGACTGTCGTTAATATTAGATATTTATCTTAATCACAAGTTTTCAACAAGTCCATTCCTTATAATCTTCACGCCAACGTATTCTGGTAGGTAAATGAATCAATATTTTCTAATCCACTCTGATATCATTACAAATTATTAGTCGAAAGTATTTAATGTTGAGTTGGTAATCATCATCAGTTTATATCTCGTATGAGACAACGATTGAATTAAATTTAAATTCTATCCAGATTCAGTGTATCTATACGTTGTTTGTCTACAATGGCATTAGTTTTATAGAACATTTCTCAATTTTCCGGTCCATCTCGAGTATTTTTCGTTCGTAAACCAGATACAAAACCTGATAAAAAGAAAGGAAGAAGAATGTAAGACAAAAATAAATTTTAAAACGTTCGATCAAAAAGTAATCTTTCTCCTTTCAAGATGTAAGCGTTGCGATATTCCGAAGAAATTTAAGACCGATTTATTCTTACGAAGGAATAATACTCGGTGCAAGTCCTGTCTCGACTCTCGAATACATATCGAGTTCGATTCTTATCGAGACTCCATATATCGAGATTCGAGAGAGTGTATTGCGGATAGTTCTCGATTGAACAGGTTTCAATTGCTCAAAGATATCTACATAAGAATATATAGAGTGTATAGAGTTGGGGATGATGGAGAATCGAACCAAGGAATAGAGTTGAAATGAGAAAAAGACTTGTCTTCTTTATGCTACGTATTTGATGTAAGATCTCTTAGCTCAGTGCTCAAACCTCGGAACACTTCTGATAGAGCGCGGATTCTGTGGAGGACATTCAGAATAATGATATTTTTCACTTGTCATTACTCGATGAATGTAAGATTGAGCATGTGCTGCTAACGCAAAGGACGGAAGACGGGAAGATTCTCGTGAAAGAAACCTTTTGAGAAAGAGCGAGCAGAAACTAGGGAAGGATTCTTAATCTTAGGTAGCACACAAACATTTTAATTTTTAGGTGTATTTCAAAATTATACCCAATTCCCGATATAATTAAGACACACGGTGTTTCGCCAGTTGTTTGTAAGACTTCGCTAATAATAAGTTGTGCAAATCCCAACAATGAGCAAATAGAGAATTTTCTAATTCTATTCTCTACTCTACATCTGCAAAGACAGAGATTTGATTGTGTAGATTTTCGAAGCAATTACGTAATTTAAAAAATTATTACTTTTAACTGTCTGCTCTATTATTTGTATAACCTTTTATATGTAAAGAATATGCTAAGAGAATTGTAATATTTCTTATAATACTCGATTTAATATCATAATGTATTAGTTATTTTATCATGCCCAAGTCGAACTAAAAAAAACACATTCAATACAATTCTACAAATGGTAGCAGGTGCAGGTACACTTTATCCATTAGACGAAATTGTGCCCACAAGTATACTCTTGCCAGCCACAGATGGTGCAAGATAATAAAATCATAAACTCAATCCTACAACACTATCTACACGATTGACACCCCCCCCCCCCCCTCGTGAAATCAAGCCGATATTAATGCACCACAATTATTTCAATGATATGCATTACTTTTACAATGGAAGGTAAATAAGTATTACAAATCTCCGTCTTAACACAGTCCACTGCATGTAGCTTGTAGATGCCTGAGATTTTCACGCAATAAGTATCCCGTTTGTCTTAGTCAGTTTGCCCTCATGTAAATCATCTCAGATTTATTAAAAGCATTGCCAAGTGAATCTTCTCCCTTGTCTCCAGATGACTTGCGGATTACAAACGACGGAGGGACGCGAGGGGTATTTATTATCCCATCTCATGAATAAGAAATAGATTCACACAAATAACTGTGTGATTCACTTACTCATCGGTCTGTAATCCATTTCCCCCCTCCTTGTCATATCACTTCCGGTCTCTCTGTTTCGCCACTAAGTGCTCTTTTCTCTCGAGCTCTCGCGGTCTTGATGCGTTTCTTTGCGACGATCTCGAGCGAGATGACAACGTAATAAGACGATATCTATGTGAATCTCGGGGCTTAAGTGTGTTGCCCGTCGATAATATTACTTTACGGAATAAGCGAAGAGAGGATTCGATTTGAAATCCTTCCCGGCAGATATTTATCAGCAGGTGTTGGAATCAAAAGATTCAATATAGTTGCATGTAAAATCAGGTTAGTCTTGATCACATCATATATTATTTAGATGGTATCTAAAATCTATCACAAAAAACAGCATTTTCTCATTTATTTTTGTTTAGAATAAACTAAAAATCAGGTAGATACGGAATCCACTTAGCATTAATTACCTATTTGAGTTGTTAAGATATCCCAAGTTTCCTCTGTTGAACAATGTGGGCTTCAGGATGTAAATAAGTAGCATCTAATTATCGGTGACTAGCGATATAGTGCAAGTAGATTCTTACACGACTCTTAAATATTGAATGTCGAATAATATTTCAATAATTAATAATTAACTATTAATAAGTGATGACAGGGGGAATACTTCTGAAAACCATTCAGTCAAATAAGACTCACACGTACCGTTTCTCATAGTTGTTACTTGATTTGAAATATAGAAAACATAAATGTTTATAATTTTGATATACTCGGTTTTTTCTTAGTCTTAGATTGTTTACACGGACAATGGACACATTGATAAATGTCAATAAGACCACGATTACGCCCCGATCTTGCAGGGCTCAAACATGAACTCTTTCGAGTGACTTTCCCACTCACATGCGATGGGCTGGATCTTTGAACACTGTGTGAAAGATATGCTTGATTTTATAAAAAAAAAAATACAGTAGAATCTGGATGATGTGAAAGGGTGTGCAAAGTTAAAAATATCTAGCCGGTTTGAAGTCCCGGTTCGGTCGGATATCTTCACTACCTGAATGATGTACAACACTGCCACTGCTAGATCTAGTGGAGCGGTCGCTCCACCCAGCCAAGTCGTACTATACACTCACAGTCACTCAACATACCGTAAATGCCTAATAAACCGAGGAGCAGACCAAACACTTTTACTGTAAGCAACAACATGGCATTTTCGGCCTACTGGATCTCAAAATTGGGAAATCTCACATTGTTGCGAAATATCTTTATTTCGAGCTAAGGCCCACCTGACAACATATACCAAATTTGGGAACAACAGGTCATGTCATTTGCGAGCTAGAGGGCCGTGAAAACAGTGAAATTACACCCCTTTTAAAAGCTATCTGATGATGATGATGATTCAGGGGATCAGGAAACACCGCAATCACCGCCACAGCCTAAATGGCTGAACCGATCGATCTGAAATTTTTACCACATGTGCACTTTTGGCGTCTGAGGTGCCTTTTTTAAAACCAACCGGAAGTCGCCATTTTGAAACCGGAAGTGACTTCATATCTCGAAAACGGCTAGACCGATCGGAATGAAACTAGCGCCAAATGGTTCAGACGGTCATCTATATGGAATATCAATAGTTGAAGTAGAAATGTACTATTATCGAAACCGGAAATGACGTCATAAATATGAATAATCATACTTCAATCACCTTTCACTACAATAACTACATATTCAGAAGGCTTATAATGATACATAACATTTGTAGAAATAACTTCTAGGTGGCAGTTATTTCAGCCGCCATTTTGAAATCCGGAAGTGATGTCATATCTCGAAAACGGTTAGACCGATTGGACCGATGCTTTTGAAATTCTCATGGAATATCTCTTTCAGCTTATATTTAGAACCAAACACAATTTTTATTGCTAACCAATTCGGAAATGGCAATAATTTTTTTTAAAGGAATTAGTCATTGTTGCTCTGATATGTGTTACTAGTTGTGTAAATAAACTAAAAAAATTAGTGATATCCCCATAAAAAACACTCCGTGTAAAAATACCAGCCAAGTCTCTTCAACTATAAAAAAATAGAAGAAATCTAAAAATTCAGCACTGAAAAGAAGTGCCCCACCAATGGACTGCCACCTTGACGCGGTGGTGGGGCTTAAGAGGCCGCCTCTCATAACGAGTGTTGGTCCTAACTAAGTGCAGTCCAGGGTCGACCTAGTCCCATGCCCAAATTCGCGGGCCCCTCGGGTAGGCCTTCCCCCTCGAGATGGTGATCCCCCTGAAATCGGGTCCCACCGTCCCTATTCCGGCCTGGCCTTCCCACCAGTGCTGGACTCCCCCGGATCGGGCCCATTAGGTCGACCCCTCCCCATGTCCTCCAATTATGTTCAACAAAGTTAAATATAAAATTAATGTGCGCAATATAACCTCGTCGTTGACGCGCCGTTAAACCAAACTAATTAATCAATCTGAAAAGAAGTGATATCAAAAAATGGGCCAAGTCAAAACTTAATTTAAAAAACTAAAATATACTTGGCGCATCGTTTTTAAGGGGATTAAAGGTATGTATAGATGTAGGTAGATTTTATGTATATTTTACATCTGGCCTATACTTCTAAACTATCTATATGCACGATGCGCCAAGTATATTTTAGTGTTTTAAATTAAGTTTTGACTAGGCCCATTTTTTGATATTACTTCTTTTCAGTGCTGAATTTTTAGATTTCTTCTATTTTGTTATAGTTGAAGAGACTTGGGTGGTATTTTTAAACGGAGTGTTTTTTATGGGGATTTTGATTACCATGCACCCCCTCTAAATTGAAATGTATACAATATTGAAGAATTGGAAGTTAGTTATTAAAATTTCAAACATTTTTTTTTTCTTTGGCTACCTAAAATTGTTTTCCCTGCATTTACATTAACTTCACTAAACGAATATCAATATTTTGGCTACTTTTACCCTCAAATATGTCTGAGTAAAAATACTGAATCCGGCGCATTCTGCATATAAAACATGTGAGCATCAACAACAGATTCGTCTTGACGTCTGTCTGGTGGAGGCAACATGGCGTCTGCACCATGATTGATTACTCTGCAATGCATCTGTGGCGACTGAATAGCGGGGTATTAAAACATCGGACGGCTAGAGCGAACCATTCAGAGGCTGCATAATGGCCAGTATTGATCATAGCTTTCATTCACGAGACGTATCCACGGGAATCGGTAAACACGGGACGAGGAACAGAAGGACTCGACACTTGAGCATGTTTAGAAACTTATTTACACTGAAACTTTTACACGGAAGTGTGTTTTGTTTGCTCTTGAAGGAAGTTACGTAGGATCTATTGTATCATGTTCAGTGGAGATTGTAATTGCAGGATTGCCATTCGAGTTCCACCACACTAACAATACTACTTATTTACATATTCATAATAATAGAATCGTATACAAGCATTCAACGAAACTTCTGTTTGCAAGAACATTAAGTTCGTTCGTTTTTTATGAAGAAATGTTTGGATTCCGGCTAATCACTGTATATATATTTTTTTAATTTAAAACTCTGCCAACAACAATTGTTGGTTGCCAACAAAGACACAGAATAATACACAACATAAATGAAAAGATAACTAAATTAACAAAATCATGAGAAGTGACTAAAATTAGGTAATAAACATTTGAACTATGAAATTGATGATATAAATTGTTTTTCAAAATAATAACTGATCTCCTAATTACATCTATAACTATACTATTTAACAATATCTAATGCAACTTGTGCTTCACTACAAATGCTTTCAAAAATCCAGGAATTGTTCCTCGTGACCCAACCATTAGTCCTACGATGTCGACATGAAGCAAACCGTACATTCTTGAGTATTCCCCAATAGTGGTTCATAATACTTCCGTTTTTCTTCATCAACTTCTTCAGGTTGATTTTTATGTGATTCGAACTGTTTAGTGGGTTTAAGTGGCTCAAGTAGTACATTCTTTATACAGCTCTGCGCTTAGATGTTTATAGAACTTATTTGGATCAAACCTTTTCCACTCGAACATTCAAATTGAATTTTATTTTCTTGTTTTACAAGAAAATGAGAGCTTTCTGTGTGAGAGGAAGTTTTAAGATATGTGTTGAGCTTTACAATTTCTTATTTCATTTCATTTCGTGTTATTTACTGAGTCATACTTACACGTGTGTCATACATTTTGCACGTGCTGTCCAACTCTACAAGAACTTAAAAAAAAACATCCAAAAGAACTTTCAAACATATTTAGTACTTATTATTCCCCAGAATCATGCATACATACATATTATGTAATTATGAATAAAAGAAATCCCTAATAGATTTTAAAGTAAAAATTTCCCCTGTTCAACGATCAAGTTGAAATTTGACTACTTTTTGAGACCAAAATGTAATGTAAATATTTTGGTTTTGTGTTTACATACAAAAAGAGACAAAAAGAGTTACAGATTTGTAATCATAATTGAGCGAGCGAAGCGAGCGTCTCCTTTTGGCTCTTTTGGCACGGACCTCTGTTTTTTTTTTTGTTTGTTTTTTTTTTTTTCTGTTACTGACGATATACAGGTTAGAGTTTTTCTTCGATCGAGCTGAAATTTTGCACACATGTACGTAACATTTCTGATTGTTGCAGACCCTAATTTTTTTGAAATCCATTGATTGGTTCAAATTTAAAAAAAATTAACTTTCGATTGGTTGTTTTGATCAAATTGAAATTTTGACAAGTCATTACCCCCAACATTGTACCCAATCAAACAAAGTTTCAGCCAAATCATCCCATTGGTTAAAATTTAAAACCATCTTTCCTGTGTTTTTAGAAATTTAAACTATAACCGATTGAACGATCAACTTATAACTTCGCATGATGGTTGGGACCAACATTAGCTGCATTTTTGACAATTTTCATACTAATCTGTGTTTAAATCCAAACGTTATTGACATTTTACGGACTATTTGCGTGTTGGCTGTCAAATTCACGGCGACTTCGACTCTTCAGTTCAAGGCAAGGTAGTTAGAGCAGAAACTTTCAAACGCAAATGAAACTGATAATGACCGTTCAACAGTCGATCTGATATTGTGTAGACACACTTATATCATATGAGTGGTCTCAGGTATATTTTTTGAAGGAGATCCTGTGATTTTTGAAAATTAACACGGAACAGTTCAATCATAAAGGTTCAATCGATCAACTTAAAGCTTTGCATGGTTATTTGGACCAATATTTTAGGAATGTTAAATGAGATTTCTATACAAATCTGTGGCGAAATTTTAGAATTATTGGATTTTAATGACATTTTCGATAGACAGAATTTCGGTTCGAGGTGTTGCGCGTATCCGTGCTCGCTCATCAACGCGTTACTCAGATTCATTGGTTAAAATTTAAATAATGTAAAATGAAAACGGTCTTCGATAATTCTGATCAAACTCATATTTTGCATGATCATTAAGACATATTGTCTCTTATTTTACAAAATGTCATCCCAATCAGTTAAGAACGTATGAAGTTATTTACATTTTTAATATCTGTCAGTAATGAAGTATCGAAATGAATGTTTTCCAGTGCCAATTGAAAATTGATTCTGATTTGCTTTATGAACCAGGTGCTTAGATGCTATTTTAAAGTTTCGATGAAAAGCATACACTTTTAAGTTGATATCATAATCAATTCAATATGGATGTATATGTTTTCTGTGCGTTGTGTACGCATTTCCGGTTCGAGAATTTGCACGTACCCGTGCTCGCTCAACAACGCGTTACACTGAGCGTTTTCCTAGTTAATTATATTGCTTGCACGATTGTTGCACACAGTTTAGACTTCAGATTTGCTATTTCATGATTGCTAATGTATTGTGTGGTGTTCATATCTAGTGGAGCGGTCGCTCCACGCCAGCCAAGTCGTACGGCGCGCGCACACTCTCATATAAAGGCTGGAGCAAACCCACTTTTACTGTAAGCATCAAAGTGGCATTTTCGGCCTACTGGATCTTAAAATTGGGGAATCTCACATTGTTGCGATATATCTTAATTTCGACCTATGGCCCACCCTTCAACATATACCAAATTTGTGAAGAATAGGTAACGCCCTTTGCGAGCTAGAGGGCCGTAAAAACCGTGCTTTAGGGCGGTTTTAATCAGTAATAATAATAATCATAGTAGTAGTCTCCTGGAATTCAAATCCGGTAAACAGGCCACAGCCTAAACTGCTGCACCGATTGATCTCACATTTTTACCACGTGTGTACTTTTGGCGTCTGATTTAACCTTCACCCCATGAATTTTTTGTGCCGCCATTTTGAAACCGGAAGTGACATCATATCTCGACAACGGCCAAACCGATTGGAACGAAAATAACGCCAAACGATTCGGACGGTCAACTATATGGATTATCAATAGCAATAGACTCAAATTTATGTTAACGAAACCGGAAATGACGTCATGAAATTTGAAATACATCGATTGGCATTTCGGCAACAAATTTGATCCGATTATTTTGATATTTATGTAATGTATGTACATTTGATATCTCATTTGTCTTGTTATAAACCAACCAGAAGCCGCCATTTTGAAACCGGAAGTGACATCATATCTCAATAACGGCTAAATAGATTTGAACGAAACCAGCGCTAAACAATTAAGACGGTCAACTTTATGTATTATCATCAATAATATTTGCAGTTTCCTATACCAAAACCGGAAATGACGTCACACTTTTAAAAAATCTCACAAATTTAGATTTTGATGCAATAAATATACTATTTCAGACAGCTTATAATAAAATGTAATCATGTTTAAATTATAATTCAAGGAGTCAGTGATTTCAGCAGCCATTTTGAAACCGGAAGAAACGCCATATCTCGAAAACTGGTTGACAGATCGGTATGAAACTAGCGCGAAACGATCTATGGAATAGGAACAGTCAAACTAGAATGTTCCTATTTATGAGACCGGAAATGACGTCATTCAAATTTATAAATTATTATAATCCCCTCCTATACAATAAATACATATTCAGAAAGCTAAAAATGATACACATCATTTATAGTTATAAATTCTATGTAGCAGCGCAGAAAGTTCAGCAGCCAATTGACAACGGAAATGTTGCCATATCTTGGAACTTGGTTGGCCGATTGGAATGAAACCTTTGCTATTCTTCACGAAAGACTATACATGAATATACAACAGACTTTCATTAGTAGTAACCAAATCGTAAATGGCGATTTTTTTAAAAGAATTTAGTAATTAATTGTTCATTTCATATGTGTCACAAGTTGTAAGAATAAACTAAAAATAGGAGTGATATCCCCATAAAAAACACTTCGTGTAAAAATACCAGCCAAGTGTCTTCGATTAAAAAAAAAGTGATATCTTAAAATTCTGCACTGAAAAGTATTGATATCAAAAAATTTGCCAAGTCAAAACTTTATTTGAAAATCAAAAAATACTTGGCGCATCGATTTTTTTTGGGAATTATAGGTATACTATATGTATATGTATATTTGATGTATATTTTATATCTGGCCTATACTTCTAAGCTATTTATATAAACGATGCGCCAAGTATTTTTTGATTTTCAAATAAAGTTTTGACTTGGCAAATTTTTTGATATCAATACTTTTCAGTGCAGAATTTTAAGATGTCACATATTTTTTTTAGTTGAAGAGACTTGGCTGGTATTTTTACACGAAGTGTTTTTTATGGGGTAGCGACTACACCACTAACAACAATATTATACCCCTCAAAACCTGCCTAAAATAAACTTTTGTTTTGTTTGTATTGTGTGGATAGATGAGTGATGTCGGTTGGATCTCTGCCACATTAAGATAGTGTCAGAATCTCAAAGCTAACAATGGTTCGCGGGAGGGGTTGCATCCCCATCCCCCTCTACCCGCAGGATGAATCGGTTGCGTGGTAATATCGGTGTATTGGTAATGTCGGGTAATGGCAGTCAATAAATAACCCCGGGTGTCTCGTGACTTGTCGACCGATTTGTCGTGGCGCCTCTCGTCAAATTGGAAATATGCGATTATGGATTCACGCGCATTGCTACGCGCATCTTCTCCGACAGAACTTCGCCCCGCGAGCGGCGATATGAATTATACATAAAAGAGTGATTCCGAATGCGTTTTTCCACATCGCTCATGAGGCGTAGTGTGATACAGGCCGGTCGGAAAACATCAGTTAGAGAGATTCATTAAAATATACTTGATAGGGATATTTCATCCCGTTGGTAGTTTATTTCTAGGTAATGTCAACAGTTTCGGTTCATATATTTGAACCTTGTTCTTGACCGTGATTTTTATAGCCTGTAGAAAATTGTTTTGGTAGTTTTAGTGCAGGTTCAAGTGTAGAAAAAATGCTTTCCGCTCGATTGGAGTGCCGAAATTGATTTTTTCATAATTATCGATTGTTTACATAATTATTAATATTACCTGACGTGCCTTCAATTTTTTGGGTGGCCATCTTGGAAAATATGGCTGAAAACGTTCATTTTACAAATTATTTAATTGTTGATAGAGGAAAGGTTGAAAAATTATGAAATAATTCACTAAAACTAACTCAAATATGGGGACTTGAAAAAAAAATACGCCGTGAACGAATTTTATTTTTTCATTGTTGGAATTGACCAATCACGTTTCTGTGTTTTTTTGCTCTCAATTCTCAATCTCAAAAAAATCTCAATTTTTTCAGCTCTCAATATGAAACGCGTGGACTTAGACATAAATATGTAGAATAAAAATTTGTAGACAATTTAATTTCGAACAATATGCGTTTTTAAAAAAATTATGTTTTTTTAGAAAAAAACATTTTGAAAAAAAAACGTTTTTTTAGAAAAAAACATTTTTTTTAATTTTTTTTTATTTTTTGTTTACGGCGTTTTTTTTTAAGTCACTATATTTGAGTTAGTTTTAGTGAATTATTTCATAATTTTACAATCTTTCCTCTACCAACAATTAAATAATTTGTAAAATTTACGTTTTTCGTTCGTTTTCCGCCTTATTTTTCAAGATGGCCACCTAAAAAATTGAAGGCACGTCAGGTAATATTAAGAATGATGTAAACAATCAATAATTATGAAAAAATCAATTTCGGCACTCCAATCGAGCGGAATTACATTTGCTCCCCTACTATTTGTAATGTTTAATTGTTTTATATTTTTTTGTCTGGGGCTTAACGTCGCACTGTTCTGCAGCGAGGCTAATGGCGACGGATAAATGATTATGATGATGATTGGGAGATGATGGTGAAGAGGAGGTAAGGATGGAAGGTGGGAAGGAGGCGGTCGTGGCCTATTAGTAGGGTACCTTCCCAGCATTTACCTGTCGACTGAGGGAATACCACGAAAAAACCTGAGTCAAGGAAGGACGGCCGCGGGAATCAAACCCGGGCCTCCGGAATACAAGTTCAGAGCGTTACCACTCAGCCAACCTCAGCCAACTCAGCCAAAACTTTAGGTTTTATCAGTTTTGTCCTGAAGAAGGTTCAACAAATATTTGAATCGAAACTGTAACATTACCTAGAAATAAACTACCAACAGGACGCAATATCCCTATCAAGAAGATTTTAATTATTCTAATCCTGAATGTTTCAAAACTATTAGAGAGATTTATCTTCTGGGTTAATTAATTGCTTCAGTTAACGGACAAATACTCCACATTTTGAACAATATCACTACACTCACATTTTATATAGATACCTACATTTAAAACTTACCCACAGTGAAATAAAAATATTTTGGTACGAAGTTATGAGATCTGAATGATGAATGTCATGGTACGCCTTAACCCATCACTCTTTGTTTTACATTTGATTTTACTGTAAAATAGTGACGACAATGAAATTATATTGTTTTGTGTTTAAATCGTCATGTTCGTGTGTATCATTTAAATTGTTGTATATAGACTAGACTAGAATATTGCATTATGAATCACCGGCGTTACAAATGGTGACATATGTGGTACTGTTTTATAGTTGATGTTGCTCATGTATGTGTATTTAACCTATACAAGGATCTCGTAAACAACAACAGAGTGTGACTGTACTTACAAGGTGTTACACGCAGTGGCGGATCCTGGTTTAATAATGCGATATCAAATCAGGGTTTAGGGACCAGGACCCTACTCCGTAACGCACAATGACATTCTGATTACGATTCCTTTCTATCAGAAATGGCTTACAGAAGAGGGGTCTGGGGGTAAATTCTGTAAGCCATTTCGCATGGAAAGGTATCCGAGTCTGAATTTTGTAATTTATTTGTTTTTGGTTATGATGAACATTGAAACAAAATAGAAACTTCCCGATTCACTTTCCGTATCAACAGATATAAAGTTCTATAATAGGGCTCTGGGAATTTATTCTATATCTTTTTTGATCAAAGTAATCGGCGAAATGCTTTCTTAATGGCAGTAAAATGAATCCCCATAAAAAAACACTCCGTGTAAAAATACCAGCCAAGTCTCTTCAACTATAAAAAAAATAGAAGAAATCTAAAAAACGTATAAACGTATAAACGTAAAAAAAATATAAGAAATCTAAAAATTCAGCACTGAAAAGTAGTGATATCAAAAAATGAGCCAAGTGAAAACTTAATTTTAAAAACCAAAATATACTTGGCGCATCGTGTATATAAATAGTATAGAAGCATATGCCAAAAATCAAATGTACCTAAATATATATAATATACCTATAATGCCCTTAAAAACGATGCGCCAAGTATATTTTGGTTTTTAAAATTAAGTTTTGACTTGGCTCATTTTTTGATATCACTACTTTTCAGTGCTGAATTTTTAGATTTCTTATATTTTTTTTATAGTTGAAGAGACTTGGCTGGTATTTTTACACGGAGTGTTTTTTTATGGGGATATCACTTATTATTTTAGTTTATTTACACAACTTGTAACACACATCGGAGCAACAATGACTAAATACTTTTAAAAAATACGCCATTTCCGAATTGGTTAATACGAAAAATTGTGTTTGGTGCTCAATATACCTAAGCTTAAAGTGATATTCCATGAAGAATTGCATGATACACTTGAAATGTGCAAATTTAAAAAAAAATAACATTTTTTACTTTTTATATTATTAAATTGCTGGATTATTTTTGTTTCTTCTCATTCTTTTAGTTTTATTATGTCTATATTAGATATTTTTAAAAAAATTGTAACGTAAGTCATGCGAGACGAGAATCCCCATCACTTTTTCTTGAAATTTCATCAAAGATTTGCCTACCATTCAACTCGCCAATTATTATTGTTTGAAAAAGGCGGGTGAATGACAAAACAGGTAGTTTATGATGTAACCACAGAATGCGCCACATTGCTGTCAAATTCAGTCAAATCATTACTTATTTCATGTAAGAAAAAGTATTTTGTGAGTCAAAACAAAACTGAGAAATTCCACAATTTTGTTGCTGTCACTTCGTTTCACTTCATATTGCGTTCAATTGTCTTAAAAACAACAGTCTTTTTGAAGACTAAACCAAATTTTCATCACTATGGGTTCCAAAAGCAGAAAAGTTGTATCTAAGAAGAGGAAGTTCTCGACTAATAGATATACAGCTGCTTCAAAAGAGAAAGATTTGGATGTGTCACCAGGCGAGCCTAACCTCCAAGAGCAAGCTAGTTCCAAGCATGTTGGAGCTTCTGGTGCGAAGATCAATTCGTTTATTGATAACTTGCGTGATCAAGATGCAAAAACTAGTGTTGGTCCAGGTTAGGTGATGCTAGATGTTGATTGTTTGAACGCAATGCTCTCCCTTGCCGCCTGCCCGAGTTGCAGTTCCGTCGACACTTTGGCAGTCGAAGAAGATGTTTCAAGACGCAACGGCTTAGCAGTAAGCTTTACTATGATTTGCAGTTCATGCGGATTTGCAAGTGAGCCGCAGTCATCATCAAAGAAACAATGTCAGAGTTTCGAAGTAAACCGTCGCTATGTCTACGCCATGCGTCAAATCGGCTGCGGTCAAAGTGATGGCCAGAAGTTCAACGCGCTGATGGACCTGCCTCCACCTGCTCGAACTCGCTAAGTGTTTACACGGAAAGACCCAAAATTGTAATGAGTCTTTCAACGCTACAATATGGAAGCGATGCCCAAAAGAATCGTTCGTCACTCTGACCACCCTCAAGTTAGCAGTTGCAGATGCTATCTGCCATTTCAACGCTGGCTCTCGAGTTGAATTGGAGATCTATCGCCGGATGAACATTGAACCGGGTCGCAACATGTTAGCCGCTGCTGAACAATCGGATGACAAACGGATCAAAACGAGTGCTCGACAATCAACGACACCAGTGAAGAAACGAAGAAAGTTTTTAAGAGGTGTCAGAAAATCTAAAAAAGACAAAGAAATAGAAACGGAAGGTGAAACCTACCTAGCAGGTGGATTCCACTAGAGCTTGTTTCTAGTCCAAACTTTGACTGCTTGTTTCTAATAAACTTATTTTTCCACGTTTTTGAAGTTTCATAATGTGATATCTCTGTTTGTAAAGCAGTTATCAACATGATTTTTGTTTTGCTAGGTAGATTATTACATTCTCTGTGTTTTGAACTAAAATGATAACATTAGTGTGTACTGGCTATTTTTTATAAGGTGTTGAAATTAATTTATCATGTAAATAATTAGAAAAAAAACTAATTAAATATGTAAGGATAGTAATTATTTTTTTAGAATGTTGATTCTAGTTCAAAACATTGACCATATTCCTATCTCCATACAAAAAAAAAATGGGTACCTCGGACCAACTGTGACCATTAAATCACGTTTTGAATGAACACTATTTTTTGCATTGTTAAAAATTCCCAACAATGGATTTTTTATTTTTTTTAAATTTTTTTTCCACAAATATTTTAATTTTGTTAAAGGGAACATACAGAAAAAATCTTGGCATTCTAAATAAAAAATTGCAAAAATAATTGTCCAGTGTATCATGGTACCTTAATAATGCGATATCAAATCAGGGTTTAGGGACCAGGACCCTACTCCGTAACGCACAATGACATTCTGATTACGATTCCTTTCTATCAGAAATGGCTTACAGAAGAGGGGTCTGGGGGTAAATTCTGTAAGCCATTTCGCATGGAAAGGTATCCGAGTCTGAATTTTGTAATTTATTTGTTTTTGGTTATGATGAACATTGAAACAAAATAGAAACTTCCCGATTCACTTTCCGTATCAACAGATATAAAGTTCTATAATAGGGCTCTGGGAATTTATTCTATATCTTTTTTGATCAAAGTCATCGGCGAAATGCTTTCTTAATGGCAGTAAAATGAATCCCCATAAAAAAACACTCCGTGTAAAAATACCAGCCAAGTCTCTTCAACTATAAAAAAAATAGAAGAAATCTAAAAATTCAGCACTGAAAAGTAGTGATATCAAAAAATGAGCCAAGTGAAAACTTAATTTTAAAAACCAAAATATACTTGGCGCATCGTGTATATAAATAGTATAGAAGCATATGCCAAAAATCAAATGTACACTCCCCCAAATAATAAACGGTACTTGGTACAAAACGTATTGGCTGCTGGGCTGGTTCCTTGACAATCAATCCTTGTTATTATCAATGAAATCAGAGCTCACCTAAAAGAGTTAGATAATGCGTTAGCACTGACTTCATGGGATGATGCCATCAAACCTTAATCAGTCAATTCATTTTCTTTCGAGTACCGTTTATTATTTGGGGGAGTGTACCTAAATATATATAATATACCTATAATGCCCTTAAAAACGATGCGCCAAGTATATTTTGGTTTTTAAAATTAAGTTTTGACTTGGCTCATTTTTTGATATCACTACTTTTCAGTGCTGAATTTTTAGATTTCTTCTATTTTTTTTATAGTTGAAAAGACTTGGCTGGTATTTTTACACGGAGTGTTTTTTTATGGGGATATCACTTATTTTTTTAGTTTATTTACACAACTTGTAACACACATCGGAGCAACAATGACTAAATACTTTTAAAAAATACGCCATTTCCGAATTGGTTAATACGAAAAATTGTGTTTGGTGCTCAATATACCTAAGCTTAAAGTGATATTCCATGAAGAATTGCGAAAGCTTCGTTCCAATCAGTCCAGCCGTTTTCGAGACATGGTATCACTTCCGGTTTTCAAAATGGCGACTGAAATAACTGCCACCTAGAATTTATTTCTATAAATGTTATGTATCATTATAAGCCTTCTGAATATGTGGTTATTGTAGTAAGAGGTCATTAAAATCTAGTTCTTCATTTTCATGACGTCATTTCCGGTTTTGGTAATAGAACATCTCTACTTTAACTATTGATATTCCATATAGACGACCGTCTGAATCATTTGGTGCTAGTTTCATTCCGATCGGTTGAGCCGTTTTCGAGATATGACGTCACTTCTGGTTTCAAAATGGCGACTACCGGATGGTTTTATAAAAAGGCACCTCAGACGCCAAAAGTGCACATGTGGTAAAAATTTCAGATCGATCGGCTAAGCCGTTTAGGCTGTGGCGGTGATAGCGGTGTTTCCTGATATCATCATCATCAGATAGGTTTTAAAAGGGGTGTAATTTCACTGTTTTCACGGCCCTCTAGCACGAAAATGGCATAACCCATTGTTCCCAAATTTAGTATATGGAGTGGGGTGGGCCATAGCTCGAAATTAAGATATTTCACAACAATGTGAGATTTTCCAATTTTATGATCCAGTAGGCCGAAAATGCCATGTTGTTGCTTACAGTAAAAGTGGTTGGTCTGCTCCTCAGTTTATTAGGCATTTACGGTATGTTGAGTGAGTGTGAGTGTACGGTAAGACTTGGCTGGGTGGAGCGACCGCTCCACTAGATACGGCCGAAACAAGTTCAAAAGATATAGAATATCTGGTCCCCGAAAATGTTGTGTTGAGATAAATCGTTTTGTAAAATAAAGTCCAGAATATTTCAATGAAACCTATCAGTCCATTCAGTTAATTTTCAGAAACTTTTTGAAATCTACACTTGATTTAACAGAAACACCCAAAGAAAATAGGGTATTCTGCTTCACCATGGTGCTCTTAAGAGGCAAACGGAAGCGAACGGGAATCGCACGGTTCGTCAGAGCGTTTTTTTGAAATTGTGTCTTCCCACTTAATAATTTTAAAAAATCAGATAGTAACGACCCATTACAGCCTAATAGACTAAATAATGACGCACACTGGAGTTCATTATGACCTCTGGTACGACCTCAAAGTGTTAAATACGATTTTTTTCGATTATTTTATTAAAAATATCGTATTTAACACTTTGAGGTCGCACCTGAGGTCATAATGAACTCCAGTTTGCGGCATTATTTAGACTATTAGGCTGTAATGGGTCGTTACTATTCCCACAAATAAGTGATACGTGATGGAGCCACTTCGGCAAGATGGCTACTATCAGGTCCACATAATAATTTGTTTGTTTTTACATTTCGTGTTTCCATAAAGCAGTGAAAAAACAAAAAACAAATGAAATTGATATTTAGCTATAAATTTACTTTCTTGGCCATAACAAATAACTACATCAAATATTTGTATTTATATTTATGCAAATGCGCCCTTGATAGCCGCCATTTACCTAGTACCACAAAATCCACCAGAGGTCAGTTGTGTTCCTTATTTTCTCGAATCTGATTTTTTAAAATTATTATGTGGGAAGACAAAATTTCAAAAAACCGCTATGACGAACCGTGCGATTTCCATTCGCTTCCGTTTGCCTCTTAACACCGCGATTGTTGTTAATTGACTGATATTTGCAGTTCCTTCCGCCCGTGCCTTCACGTCAGACGCTCCCATGTCGGTGTGATTCTTCCCAGCTTGCACTGCGCGATGTTCCTCCAAGAGGCGGTGGTTTTCCCGGCCGTCTGGAGAGCTACCATCAATCAATCATCAACTGTCATCGAGCTCTTTCAACAGAACTCACCGCGATGATGAATTTCCCGGAGATACACAGCGATTTATATTTATTTCTTCGTGCGTCATGAGAACTCGGTCCAACAAAAGGTTGTTTAACATCTTGTGGACAGGACAAGTGTGTCTTTTGAGGGATAGGATCTAGACCATTTCAGAATGACAGTTTATTGAAATATTGTGTGGATGATGAGTAATGACTTTGGGAATGTATTTTCTGTGAGATTATGTGATACGTATATTGAGGTACAGCGGTAAGGATTCCGCACCCATCGTCTGTTTGGAAATCGCTTTTTCTATGCAGACACTTGTATGCTATTAGTTTATATACTATTTTTTATGTCTTGCAATACTTGCATAGTTTGTAATTAAGTGAGCGCAGCTAGCGGTACGACGGTACTCTAATTCTACATCACTTTATTTGTTCGTTTAATAGTTTTGTTTTGTTTTAAATAAAAATTGGAACCGTTTGACAGTTCAACTTAAAATTCGAATGAAATGGTCATTGGTACAAACATTCTAGGCGTGTTTTTAAATTTTCAGACAAATTTGTAAAGATCTTCAGAGGCTCTTGGCATTTTACGCACATTTTTTGCTTGTTTTGAAACATTTGAAAACGTATTAAAATAAATTATCACTTAAGTGGGTATCACACTGAGTTGCAACCCGTGGTTGGAACTGTCGTATGGAAACTTTAGTTGCAAAAGGAGGCAACCGCCTATCACACGCAACTGTTTGGGTTGATGTTGGTTGGTTCACAATTGACGCTCATGAGTTGCGCAGAAAGCAGTTGCCATAGTAACCAAAATAAAAGTGTAGGGCATAACAAAATCTGACAGCGGCAATCCAAATCTCATATTTAGAGTGATTACTTGTGAAAGAAAGAAATTTAATTAAGTACAAGTTAATAATAATACGCACTATTTATCCATACACATGTTCAAGTTAAATATTCATCTGATAAATATGATTTATAGCTATTATTTATAGAATCGTATTGGTCAGTTCACGTCACGTGGTACCACAACAAATTGTTGGAACCGGAAAAATAGAGACTTCTCTATTTTTCAAACCAACCCGTGGGTTGACCAAATTCAGTCTCTGCACATGCGCGGCCAACCATATTTTCCAACCGCCGGTTCCATACACGGGTTGCAACTCAGTGTGATAGGGCTTTTATCATTTGACGCATTCCGCCAGATTGTCTATCAAGGTATATAGAACCGAAGTCCAAGTATTTGCCTGTCTTTAAACACAACCTTTAACTATGTAACTTTAACAGCTTTAATACCCCAGATTATATTTTCAGACCAATGTTCGTAATTAATTATAATTAGAAGCTTGTCAGTAGAAAGTAAGCCTCGCTGGCACACAACGGACATTAAAATTCACTTCATCAGCACACATCTCTCTGCATGAGTGGGGTTATCCTTGTGTCAACTCTTCGGTTGTCAGATAATTTTGTGTTACGCAGAGATTAACTCTCCTGGTCTTAGTTGTCAATCAATCACAATCGCTTCGCTTATTAATGATGCGAAGGTTTGAGATAAGCCGTCTGGGGCCTTCTTGATGACGTCAGTCGGAGACACGTTCCGCGCGCGCAGGATTATCAGCTTTTCATACGTTTCCACAGTCGTATTTAACAGAGGTGCTCGTTATCCCGCAGAGCAAGTTGGCTCAAGCAGTAGAGGCTCGATTCCTGTGTTGTTACTTGGTCGAGGTTCTCATCAGTCCAGAGGCAATTGTGATGGGAAGGCTATCTCTTAATAGGCACAACGACCTCGTTCCATTACCTTATCCATCATTACCTTTTTCCATATTTCCTTTTTCCTATTTTTATTACCTATTTTCAGTTCCATCATCACCTATTTCATCACCAATTCCCTGTTATCATCATAACAAAAATACTGACTACCAAATGGATCAAAATCAGCGACCGCAACATACAATTATTCGCATGTTTGTGAGAAATCTTTCAGGCCGTTATACAAATATTTGAACGAAATAGTCGAATGTACAAATGGTGGCAGAAATGGAATATACTGTTTTTATTTTTTTTAGGTGTAATATCATTTAGTTAATTAATATTACGTAGTCTGTAATTGATTTCTAAAACTTAAGTCAACTGTTTTATGTGTTATTAAATATTTAGGGCCAGTTTTTTTAATATTAAGTTTCAAAGAGTTTGTTAGGACTATTTTGTCATGGCAACAACTCTATTCATAGTTTTCTCGTGACGTCACGTCACGTCTCTTTAGGGCTGGCAGCCATCTTGGCGTATCACATTCTGAAGGATGGCCTACCTGTCATGCTGTATACATGATTTGTTTTCATTGTAATAATGTTAAAATGTGTCATTTAAGCTCAGGAAACACTCTAATAGGCATAAGACTCACTCTTTTACGAAATACCATTGATTATTAGCAGTCAATGTAAAAGAAATTAGCTGTAATAGTGACCAAAGAGGCGGCATAATTGGATGAAATTGCGCCTACTTTTAAGTGGCCCAGGTGATATAAATTCGACCCCTGTCCCTGTGCGTGTTTATTTTACATGAATTGAAGTTAAGAACACTGATCACCTCTACCAGTATTTATTTGAATATCAGGAATGATTTGGATGTGTATTTCCTTGTATTTACCTCCTCTCATGGCTCAATATCTAGCAGTTAAACATGATTGTGTACTTCTGAGTGTCAAGTATATACGTACGTAACTGGTTGAGTTTTGGGAGAATTTGGAATGAATAAAAACAATAATGAGCTTTAATTCATTCATTTCTTCAAGAACATGTACCTATATATTATATCTGTGGCATCATATTGTTTTTATTCCTTCCAAATAGTCTACAAGACACAGCGGCTGTACCTACAAAATTTTACGCCTAGAAATTGAGCCAAGGGGAGGAGGTAAATACAAAGAAATACACATCCAAATCATTCCTGATATTCAAATAGTAGAGGTGATCAGTGTACTTAACTTCAATTCTTATGTGAAATAAACACACAAAGGGTCGAATTTACATCACCTGGACAACTTAAAAGTAGGCGCAATTTCGTCAAATAATGTCGCCTCTTTGGTGACTATTACATCTAAATTCTTTTACATTGACTGCTAATAATCAATGATATTTCGTAAAAGAGTGAGTCTTATGCCTATCAGAGTATTTCCTGAGCTTAAATGACACATTTTAACATTATTACAATCAAAACAAATTATGTATGCAGCATGACAGGTAGGCCATCCTTCAGAATGTGATACGCCAAGATAGCCGCCCGACCGGGTTCCATACTAAATCCAACAGAAAGCGCTAGCCTCGCGCAAACTATGAATAAGGCAATAACCAATTACATTCTAAATGACCATTTTACCCTAAAATTACTGTTTGTATTTGAAGAACCGACCCTTATTATCGTTTTGACTTCAATTTATTTTCTTTAAATGATCGCCTTATATTGTGCTGATGAAGAATATTGAACTTGCAATAACGCATATGAGACGAACATATTCTCGAGTAAGCTTCCTCCTGCTCAAAGGTCTTACTGCTTGTGACTTAACGCATCAGGATGTGCTGATGAAGAATATTGAACTTGCAATAACGCATATGAGACGAACATATTCTCGAGTAAGCTTCCTCCTGCTCAAGGGTCTTACTGCTGGTGACTTAACGCATCAGGATGTGCTGATGAAGAATATTGAACTTGCAATAACGCATATGAGACGAACATATTCTCGAGTAAGCTTCCTCCTGCTCAAGGGACTTACTGCTGGTGACTTAATGCATCAGGATGTGCTGATGAAGAATATTGAACTTGCAATAACGCATATGAGACAAACATATTCTCGAGTAAGCTTCCTCCTGCTCAAGGGTCTTACTGCTTGTGACTTAACGCATCAGGATGTGCTGATGAAGAATATTGAACTTGCAATAACGCATATGAGACGAACATATTCTCGAGTAAGCTTCCTCCTGCTCAAGGGTCTTACTGCTTGTGACTTAACGCATCTGGATGTGCTGATGAAGAATATTGAACTTGCAATAACGCATATAAGACGAACATATTCTCGAGTAAGCTTCCTCCTGCTCAAGGGTCTTACTGCTTGTGACTTAACGCATCAGGATGTGCTGATGAAGAATATTGAACTTGCAATAACGCATATGAGACGAACATATTCTCGAGTAAGCTTCCTCCTGCTCAAGGGTCTTACTGCTGGTGACTTAACGCATCAGGATGTGCTGATGAAGAATATTGAACTTGCAATAACGCATATGAGACGAACATATTCTCGAGTAAGCTTCCTCCTGCTCAAGGGTCTTACTGCTGGTGACTTAATGCATCAGGATGTGCTGATGAAGAATATTGAACTTGCAATAACGCATATGAGACAAACATATTCTCGAGTAAGCTTCCTCCTGCTCAAGGGTCTTACTGCTGGTGACTTAACGCATCAGGATGTGCTGATGAAGAATATTGAAATTGCAATAACGCATATGAGACGAACATATTCTCGAGTAAGCTTCCTCCTGCTCAAGGGTCTTACTGCTTGTGACTTAACGCATAACGGATGTGCTGATGAAGAATATTGAACTTGCAATAACGCATATGAGACGAACATATTCTCGAGTAAGCTTCCTCCTGCTCAAGGGACTTACTGCTGGTGATTAACGCATCTGGATGTGCTGATGAAGAATATTGAACTTGCAATAACGCATATGAGACGAACATATTCTCGAGTAAGCTTCCTCCTGCTCAAGGGTCTTACTGCTTGTGACTTAACGCATAACGGATGTGCTGATGAAGAATATTGAACTTGCAATAACGCATATGAGACGAACATATTCTCGAGTAAGCTTCCTCCTGCTCAAGGGACTTACTGCTGGTGACTTAACGCATCAGGATGTGCTGATGAAGAATATTGAACTTGCAATAACGCATATGAGACGAACATATTCTCGAGTAAGCTTCCTCCTGCTCAAGGGACTTACTGCTTGTGACTTAACGCATCACGGATGTACTGATGAAGAATATTGAACTTGCAATAACGCATTTGAGACGAACATATTCTCGAGTAAGCTTCCTCCTGCTCAAGGGACTTACTGCTGGTGAATTAACGCATCAGGATGTGCTGATGAAGAATATTGAACTTGCAATAACGCATATGAGACGAACATATTCTCGAGTAAGCTTCCTCCTGCTCAAGGGACTTACTGCTGGTGACTTAACGCATCAGGATGTGCTGATGAAGAATAATGAACTTGCAATAACGCATATGAGACGAACATATTCTCGAGTAAGCTTCCTTCTACTCAAGGGACTTACTGCTGGTGACTTAACGCATCACGGATGTACTGATGAAGAATATTGAACTTGCAATAACGCATATGAGACGAACATATTCTCGAGTAAGCTTCCTCCTGCTCAAGGGACTTACTGCTGGTGACTTAACGCATCAGGATGTGCTGATGAAGAATATTGAACTTGCAATAACGCATATGAGACGAACATATTCTCGAATAAGCTTCCTCCTGCTCAAGGGACTTACTGCTGGTGACTTAACGCATCAGGATGTGCTGATGAAGAATATTGAACTTGCAATAACGCATATGAGACAAACATATTCTCGAGTAAGCTCTGCTGCTCAAGGGTCTTACTGCTTGTGACTTAACGCATCAGGATGTGCTGATGAAGAATATTGAACTTGCAATAACGCATATGAGACGAACATATTCTCGAGTAAGCTTCCTGCTGCTCAAGGGACTTACTGCTGGTGACTTAACGCATCAGGATGTGCTGATGAAGAAATAACGCATATGAGACGAACAAATTCTCGAGTAAGCTTCCTCCTGCTCAAGGGTCTTACTGCTGGTGACGTAACGCATCAGGATGTGCTGATGAAGAATATTGAACTTGCAATAACGCATATGAGACGAACATATTCTCGAGTAAGCTTCCTCCTGCTCAAGGGACTTACTGCTGGTGACTTAACGTATCTGGATGTGCTGATGAAGAATATTGAACTTGCAATAACGCATATGAGACGAACATATTCTCTAGTAAGCTTCCTCCTGCTCAAGGGACTTACTGCTGGTGACTTAACGCATCAGGATGTGCTGATGAAGAATATTGAACTTGCAATAACGCATATGAGACGAACATATTCTCGAATAAGCTTCCTCCTGCTCAAGGGACTTACTGCTGGTGACTTAACGCATCAGGATGTGCTGATGAAGAATATTGAACTTGCAATAACGTATATGAGTCGAACATTTTCTCGAGTAAGCTTCCTACTGCTCAAGGGACTTACTGCTGGTGACTTAACGCATCAGGATGTGCTGATGAAGAATATTGAACTTGCAATAACGCATATGAGACAAACATATTCTCGAGTAAGCTCTGCTGCTCAAGGGTCTTACTGCTTGTGACTTAACGCATCAGGATGTGCTGATGAAGAATATTGAACTTGCAATAACTCATATGAGACGAACATATTCTCGAGTAAGCTTCCTGCTGCTCAAGGGACTTACTGCTGGTGACTTAATGCATCAGGATGTGCTGATGAAGAAATAACGCATATGAGACGAACATATTCTCGAGTATGCTTCCTTCTACTCAAGGGACTTACTGCTGATGACTTAACGCATCAGGATGTGCTGATGAAGAATATTGAACTTGCAATAACGCATATGAGACGAACATATTCTCGAGTAAGCTTCCTCCTGCTCAAGGGACTTACTGCTGGTAACTTAACGCATCAGGATGTGCTGATGAAGAATATTGAACTTGCAATAACGCATATGAGACGAACATATTCTCGAGTAAGCTTCCTGCTGCTCAAGGGACTTACTGCTGGTGACTCAACGCAATGTGCTGAGGCTGGGTTCCCCGCTACGCTGCTTCGCCTCAAAGACCCGGCGCCTCTACCAGCGAGGATTACGCGCATGCGCTGATCACGAATGCGAGGATTACAAGCGGTCTCTAATTGAAAGATCCGCTTCCGTGGCTCCGAATCGAGTTACGTGTCAATCGGAAATCTGCTATTCTGTTCAAAGGACTTCAATTGGGGTTAGAGTTTCTTTTTAAATTCTGAAAATTAGATTTTAAAGTGTTAAAATGTTTGGGCATTAGGTTGTCATGCTTTTTTTGTCGAGATCTGGTCACACGCTGATAAATTGAAATATTTTTGATTGAGTTTAAGCCGCTTGTACTGTGTTAATGTTTTCAAAATGCTATGAAGTTGATCCATTCGATTCATTTGGAGTGTGATAAGTAATTTGACTAGATATATAAATATATTGCGTTAGTTTCTGGTCCAGTCTTTCAATACTCTGCTAACTTTTAAATGATTGATTAGAACTGTATTGTCATGGCAACAACCAATTGAAAGACAGAGTTTTGTACTAACTAACTGTTAACAGCTAATTGAGACCTTGGCAGAGAATTGAAAGACCGGCCCTTAGCATTAGTTTTATAACCAACATCGTGTAAATAGTGCTTTCATGTTCAAACTCGAAACACATTCTTATTAAGTAATAATTCACTATCTTAAATCTAACAGTAGATATTGAGCCCAATAAACTTTATTTGGGGAGGGTTTCCCAAGACTGGCCGATTTTTAGATTAAAGAGAGAAAATTAACACAAAACAGGGTTACAAGTTCAACGTCAATTGGTAATTCACTAATGATGACTTATTCATATTCTAATGAGTAGGTATGTTGGTAAAAGAAGTAAAAGTTAGTATGTTTATCAATCCTTATCTATTTTTCTTCTTCTTCTTCATCATCATAATCATTTCCCAGTCATCATCAGAAGTGTGCGTTGTCAAACCCATTAGAAAAAATAATGGACCCGTCACCTCCCCCACTTGTTTAATTTCGTCTTTTCAAGTGAATTTGTCTGCAATGACAGAGTGAGTGTTGAAACCCAATCTCATCATCATCCTGTTTTATGCTGATGTTTTCCTCTGGAAGAGAAATTTCTCCTCGTAACCATGAGGTGATATTCCACCAGTTCTTTTCCCGAACATTCGGATATTGCTTTCAACTCTTTGAGTTCGCAAAAGTCGGGTTCGAATAGTTTGCCCGGTTTCAGAGGATCATAGACTTTGTTACTTTATTGGATCGAGAGGAAGGAAGGCAGAAAAAAGATCATTGGCTTCTTTTGTCTTTCAACCGTTAGGTGGAGTACTTTCATTATTTGACATCGCTATCTTTGAGCGCTACTGATGCATCAAGCCCAGAGTCACGAATATAACGGTCAGTTTCTTTTAAAAACTATTTCGATATTACAATAGCTTGCATTTTCATCACAATAAGAATAAAAACAAACGATATTAGGCGCAGTGCTTAATTGAAACTTATGTGGCTGTGTTCTTTTCGAATTTCAGGTCAATTGTAGCAACGGATCAGTTCAATCTTTTCACAAAATATTCTTTAGTCGGATCGTTATTTGGTTTCACCAGAAAATGTATTAATGGTATACTCAGCTTTCTTGATGGATAATCTGAAAGAAATGTCTGTGGTTAGGACATCGAGACTAAATGTTACATGGTCTTATCAAAGATATTTTAAGAATAGGTTTTATCATTTTTTAAAAATTTCCAGCCAAACTGGATGAAAGAGGTTAAATTTTGTACCGATAAGTTAAATACACAGCAAATAGATAAGTCACAAATTGTTTGCGGAATAAATATTGGGCCTCAAGATCCCAAATAATTAATATATATTTTACAAAGTGGTGGAATTGGAAGTTCATATTGGCTATAGGCTGCTTTTTTCGTCAAATTGAATCATAAGTTAATTTTTACATTCTTTGTAGTACAATATTATGCATTTTTTTGTAAAAGACCACGTATATCATTGTTGTAAGACAATTATATTGTTCACGTAAAACTGAAAAATTATGCGGCGATTCTTTAGGCTCCATTAACTAAACATTCAAACTTCTTAGTTTAGTAATTTATCTAAATAGCTAAATATTGGCGTATTGAGACTATATGCAGCCTGAATGAGAATGTTTTAGAGCAGTAAATGTGTTAAGCACGTTCTTTACACCTAGTTGACCTGTTTTAAATCCTGCTATTGACTTGTATGTACTTTTCAAACTTGATGACACTGTTGTCCTGATTTGTCACTAAATGCGTCGCAAACACCAATGAAGAAAGCGCAAAAACTTTACAAGAAGATTGCAATTCAACCACATTTCACGTCGCTTGCAGAGCAGCGGTTTCTTTCCGTTCTCTTTCTTTGCCTTCCTCGTTTGTCGGGGCGCGCTCTCGTCGGAAATGGTTTTATCGAGTTTAGTGCACTGTCGGATGAAGGCCCGGAGTCTCCGCAGCGCTGTACGTGGTGCAAACAAGACGCTTAAGTGCACTTGACCCGGCCTCGGTGGCCCAGTCGGCGAGCGTTAAGACGGCGAAATGAGGGGTTCGTGGGGGGGGGGGGGGGGGGGGGGGGGGGGGCTGTTTTCAGTTTAGTGGGCGATTTGTTACTCAAATGTGCGCAATAAGTGGCGCTGAAAGCTTAAATATCTTTTAGCAGAGATTTTCTATTTAATTGAGCTTAATCCAGTGGCAAGGATTTTATTTCTTGAAATCTTAAAGCTCCCCTCAGTTTAGGAAGTTCTTTGCAAGTTCTTCACACTTTACAGTCTGTAGGCAATAAGCATTGTTATTTTAGTGTTCCAGATCTGAATCGGGAAATTATTTCAGATGTGTCGGATTTTAAGGGAAGCTGTGTTTTAAAGCGGTTATGTCTATTCGAGCGAAATATTTTTCTTCATATTTTATCAGAGGTAGTTGGTACAGCTTTGGAATAATATCTCTGTCATCCCTACGCTTATACCCTCCCGCCATACAACGGAGATCGTACAGTGGTATACCAGCGCTCCGTTGTATGGCGGGATTGTATAAGCGTAGGGATGATCGACACATTTTTCCACGACCCTACCTACACTGACAAAAATAACTGTAAATTTCCAACAATATTTTCGAATTTACGGCACTGAAGAGCCGTAAATTCACAAAAGTGCCGTTAAAATCATGAAATCAGAGGCTTGTTGGAAAATACCAGCAAATTTACGGCACGGTGCCGTAAATTCACAAGATGTGCCGTAAATATCATGAAATCATTAGCATGTTGGAAAATTCCAGCACTCCGTTCTTCCCCGGTTCGAATCCCGAACCCGGCGAAACTTTTTTATCATATTTTTATTTTTTGAATGTATACATTTAACGATTACATATCTCACCAGCATCGCAGAAATACGGCAATATCATGCCGGGAAAATACGGCGCCTACTGTATTTTTACGGCACCTACTGTATTTTTAGGGCATCGGTATCGTAGAAATACGGTACTGGCATGCTGGGAAATCACGGCATCGCAATAAAAGCCTTGGCAGTTTGCTGCCGACGCTTTTGCCGTAATTTTCCAGTTTTATTTTTCTTAAGGATTAAGGATTTCTTAAGGATTAAGGATTTTTCTTAAGGATTTTCTTAAAGATTAAGGTCTGCAAACAGAAAGGGTTGTCTCTACATGTGTGCAAAATTTCAGCTCTATCGAAGATAAACTGTGACCTGTAAAGCCTCACATAACAGAAGAAAGAAACAAGAAAAAACAGAGGTCCGTGCCAAAAGAGCCAGGAGACGCTCGCTTCGCTCGCTCAATGAAGTGAGTTAAAGTAGTCACATTTTGAAACCATAAAAATCCAGGCCACTTTCTGTGTAAAACCATGTAAATCGCATGTACTGTGTGAGGAATAATAGCTAAACGGTTTGTCTGAAAAGTGAAAACAAGGATGTTCATAATATATTTAGATACTATGTCGTAGAGTTGGCTCTTTTTAAATAATTTGTATTCGACAGAAATAATAAATGTCTGGTTTAATTTACTGATTAAGTCGGTTTAGAAATGATGTTATTGAAAAACTGAACCCCCATTTCACTCTTTCTATTTTGTACGAAAAATAAATAGTCTATAAGTTTGTGTTGTGAAAATTATGGCATCAATAGCACACCAAATAAACACGTTACAATCTATCAAAATATCTTCTGAACGAAAATATTATTTAAGTGGAAAAAATCATTTAAGTTGAATCACTTCTATAATGATTAAAATATCATATCATCCCTTAAGTGCAGTAGTTCGACAAAAAATGATTTTTTCGTTGTCATGAGGTACACGATCTTTAAACGTCATTATTTATCTGTCACTCTTAAAGAATATCCCCCATTATTTCACATCATACATTATTAGCAAATAGAAGTCAAGAAAATGGGCTAAACCCCATTACAGTTTACTTCCAACATCATTTATCTCTTTAGCAAATAATTGTTTATATAGGTCACAACTTTGTGCCCGCTGTTCGGTAGAATGTGTATTACTTGTATCTTATAAAGCTAGCTTATCACAAGTCTTTCTAAGTACCTACGAAACGGATCGCGCAAGCATTGCTCTGCCTTGTTGTCGTTGGTTGGAGGTTGTTTAATCGCCAGGTAAATGAGGTGTAAGACTTTGTGGCTTGTAATGATATCGTCTAGTGCAAGGTGACTGAGCCTCAATGCCGCCAACCTAACATTGTTGCTGGTAATTGATAGCTAGACCCTCCTGAACGTCTTAGCATTACCAAGTTTACTAAAACACGACTTCTCGAATCACTTCTCTACAAAGTTGGTAGTAATCTAAAGTTTGGAGATAGTAACTACTCTTACATTAAGTTGGGCTTAGAGTTGTCTGAGAATAATTATCCATCGTTAATTACTGAACAAGTCGCAGGCAAAGCGTATGCTTTGAGAGCGCTCAAGATCTCTTATTTTAGCTTTATTTTTGCTAGGGAAACTACTTGGCATAAGATTGAACTTGAAAGTTTCACTGATGTCGCAATTTGGTTGCAAGCATTTGTTTGATAATGATGTCTAATTCTTAATAGATCTTTGTGAATCTTTCCTTATTGAGAAGAGTAAGTAGAGCACAATGGTACGGGGACATGATGACTCATTCATGAAGACAATGGAGCTACTGATTCAACTGTACATTCTTAAAAGTAATGCACTTGTCTTTAAAGTGAACGAATGAGAGAGTGACATACAAGCTGCATTCTCAGGTACATAAAAAAAGTTAATTTGCTACAGTTGAGAGTACAATTGACTCAACTATGAGAGAATTGAGAGTACTATTGCGTTACAACGTATTTACACATTAAAGTACTTTAAAGTAGGTGCCTTATTCAGTTTGATATCAGACATTATTTGAAAAATAATTTTAACAAAACTTGGCGCTTAGTTTGTTAATTAAACTTAGTTATCAAGTTTAAATAAAAATCCTTCTGAAAATAGCGTGTTTTTTATATATCAAATGAGGTTTCCTACTTTCTTCAGAATAATTATGCAAATGTAGACAAGAGAAGGCAATAAAAAATAACACGTAGACATTTCAATAAAAGATAAAAGTTCTTGTTTTAATTCTCTTTCTTCGCTTCGCGCTCGTATTAACGCCTTGGGTGAAATAACGGCCATGCCTGCAGAATTCCCTGGACGCCACTTTGACCTCAGCAGTGTGAATCAGTAGTGTCTACAGCCCGGTGCGAGCTGGGGGATGGGCTTCCTCACATTCCTAGCTGCATTAAACATTTACACTAGGCTTAAAGTCAATCATATTCAGGCAGACTTCCTTACACATACTTCACCTGTACAATTATCAACCAATTCTTAACTAAGTGAATCGAGCGTCAACATATTGTGACGGTTTGTGACGGTTCTTCATTTAGTAAAATACAAATATTTGAACAGAAACACTGTCGCGCTTGACAAAGTCGATCGAACGTATCGACGAAATATTGCGGACTAATTTTATTTTATTTTGACAATACCAGTGTTTCTGTTCAAATATATGTATTTTACAAGTTGGTTCCTAGTATATTATCTTCTTCTTTCTTTGATTAATTCTGCATTTGTCAAGGACCTTTCAGCGCCTGAGGCCAAATGCCAAAATAAAATGCCAATAAAATGATGCATACCCCTCAAAAATTGGGATTTTCTTTTCTCCTCTATTGTTATAGTGGGAGGAAAAGGTAGTGCCAGAAAAATAGCAAAAATACCTAGGCTTGGGAAATAGGAATTCAAAACAGAAGAACGATATTTCGCTCCTGAAAATTCCAGGACAATAATAATATAGTAATAAATACCTACTGCAATGTGAAAAGATTTTCCTCGAGTGGGACTCGAACCCACGACCTTCCGATATCCAGTCAGATGCTCTACCAGCTGAGCTATCGAGGCAGTTCACAGTGCAGCGGCTGTGTTCCAATATAAGCTGCGTTAGCAACTTACCGATTTTGAAGATAGGGTCAGAAGACCGTGAATTTCATCCACGTTTGACAACTGACTAACTTCATTCGACTTGGTTTTCTCATAAGCTGATGAGTGCGCATATGTTTGAAATATGATTTTTACTGAATCCCTCAGTTAGGTGAATGTTAATAAATACCAACTGCAATGTGAAAAGATTTTCCTCGAGTGGGTCTTCTGACCCTATCTTCAAAATCGGTAAGTTGCTAACGCAGCTTATATTGGAACACAGCCGCTGCACTGTGAACTGCCTCGATAGCTCAGCTGGTAGAGCATCTGACTGGATATCGGAAGGTCGTGGGTCCGGGGGGGCAGATTGATTTCTTGCCCCCCCCCCCTTCAGACGTCTAGGGGGGGGGGGGGGGGCACGTGCCCCTGCTGCCCCCCCGGTTCCGACGCCACTACGTGATGATGCTCACTAGCAGCGTGTTGCCAAGCGAGCATTGTAATGGTCTGCGCAGCACTCGATTACACATTGTGACAGGTACTTAGCAGTTAGTAATGGAGCTAGAGCCGGCCTCGGCAACTACGGCCACCGACGTTCTTTGATGCGTTCCGCCAGCTGTTCTGTAAATAGGTACCTACGGTTACAATAAAAAATACTAGTAGAAGCAGACAGCTAGCTGGAAATATAGTTTCTACGCGTGGGAAGAAGTAGAAGGCTTTGGAAGAGAAATGCGAAATGTAATTTCTTTTACAAATGGTGGCATATGTGGGATTTAATTGTTGTTAATTTATTTTTAATAGGGATTGAAATGATTTCGTAAATACTGGACGTAAGGCAACAAAATTGCAACAAAACGTAAGTTGGTACGTGGTAGAAATTGTTCTCGGAGGGCCTTGCCCCCAAACCCCTTCTGTCCAGAAATACGATTTAATAAAATATCAGAATGTATTGGTCTCAAATTTATTCTAGATCAATAAGTTCAGCAGCCTTGCATAATAAGCAATGTAAGGTCCCTTCATTTCAAAATCAAATGATGTTAAAGTGATGATTAATGGCCAGATATCACATTTAATTTTTCAATGCGTTTCAGTGTGGATTGAATCACCACTTTAAGTTACATTGTTATTAAACATTCAAACATAATGATACTTTAGGTGGTTCTTGAGGTCTTGAAGTCAAATGGCAATTTATAGAGCTTGTTTACAAGATTCCAAAAGCGTGCAAGACAAATCGAGAAACGGGACATCGGACATTTTACCTCTGCGGTACAAATATATCCTATCTTTTACGTCACGGACACAATCTGATGAATAGCGGTTTAAAGAATGATCCCTCCTCTGAAAATTGTCCCTGACACGTTGTTTTTAACAAGCCACACCATCACGAAATAAAGTCTTTCACATCTCAATGAAATTAATAGAACTGTTGCATGTAATATACAAGCAGCCAATTGTTCTCCTCGGTCTTAAATATAATCCCGACGACTTATGGATTCAAGTCAAACCGTTCCTTGAAGGCCTCTAATCCTCCCACCCCCCTCGCCGCTCGAGGGTCTAAGTGCTACTCCACGAGGACAGGGGTGCAGCGTAAGGGTTGCAATGATAGGCAGCGAGATTAATCAAAACCTGATGCAAATCAAGGCGCAACGCGGAGTATTTGCCCCGTCAAATATTTGTGCTTTTACCGGGATGATATCAGCCGAGTAGTTTGCAATGCAAAGCGAAGTGGCTGAACAGCGGCGTATGCATTCAGTCGGTATGAAGCAGGGGGGGGGGGGGGGCAAAGTTTCATCACGGCGCAGGATACATCGCACTCACGAAGCGGGTTACATAATATTTTCAATGCAGATCGAAATTAAACCAGAAGACTTAATATTAAATAGGAAAAAGCTCTGTGCAATGCGTTGATGGCGAGCTTTAGTATTGCATGCGAATTGATATGCGTTTGCAAGTTTCTGCTCTACAGACCTTGGAAAGAGCTGAAGCGAAATACGTCAGAGATCCAGTGAAAAAATCTCTGACATTTCCTACAAGAAAGTTGACAAGTATTTCCTAAAAAGCATAGAATGTCCATAAAATGTCAATAACTTTTAAAGATAACGACAGGTTAGTCTGAAAATTGTCAAAAAACCTAAAATGTTGATCCCAATAACCTTGCAAAGTTTTAAGATTAATCGGTCAAATGGTTCCATGTTTAATTTTCAAAAAATCACCGAATCTCATTCCCGAGACCGCTCTTGTGCCATTAGTATGAGAAAGTATTTTTTGATTTTAAAAATAATATTGAATAAACTTGTTAACTTGGCCCAATTTTTGATATCACCATTTGTCAGTGCTGAACATTTTGATTTCCATTACTGTTTTAGTTACGAGACTTGGCTCGTATTTTTACAGGGAGTGTTTTTACGGTGTAAAATATTCAATAGACGACTTTAAATTATGTTCTCGCGATTTCCTTTGCATACTTTTCTATAGGATTAGATTAGATTAGTTTGGTTTAATGGCGCGTCAACGACGAGGTTATATTGCGCACATTAATTGTTATATTTAAATTTGTTGATCATAATTGGAGGGCAAAGGGAGGGGGTCGACCTAACGGGCCCGATCCGGGGGAGTCCAGCACTGGTGGGAAATCCAGGCCGGAATTACCGACGGACCGGGGGGTGTGAGGATTCGGGCCGGCTGAACCCGATTTCAGGGGGATCACCATCTCGAGGGGGGAGGCCGGCCCGAGGGGACCGCAAATTCAAGGGAGGGCATGGTTAGGCCGACCCTGGCTGCTCTTGGTCTGGGCCTCACCACTGATCTGTCCGGCATGGGTAACCCTTACACATGAGCATATGCTCGCCGGCGTAGCTGCAATGGATCATTGGCCAACACAAACCCCACCACCGCGATAAGGTGACAGCCCTCGGGGGGTTTCTATAGGAACTGCCTGGTTGACGCATTAAGGAATTTCTTATTAGTGCCAGTGTGTAACCCGGAAAGATACGAGTACTAACAGTACGGACAGTTTTAAATTATGTTACTAGAGCCAGAAGAAAAGACAGTAACATTTATTATAACTAAGATAAAACCAACATACGTTCGACCTTGTATAGTAGAAAGCATTAGTTTTAGTTTAATATTTTATATGTTTCCAGATCTGTTTCATTGGAACTGCAACTTGTTATTGTATAGGATTATTATTCTTACAACATTTGACTAGCAGACACTGAAGAATTGATCTGTGTATTTTCATTTACAAAATTCTCAATTTTAAACTCAATTTCGTTTGTCGCTAACTAAAAAAAACAATCGAGAAATGTGTGAGCCGCTACATCTTGATGTTGAACGTTCCAACATTTGAATAAAGCTCGAGCAAGTCTGTGATTGGTTGAATCTGTCTCCGCGGTGAGCTCGCCAGCGCTCACGCTCAGGGGTTCGCACGAGTGATTGAAGGGTTAGCCAATATGAGGTCTGCGCTCTGCACACCAATGAATATCAAGTGATACGGCTTTTAGTTGAGAAGATTCTATTGAAAAGTTTTACGCAGGCAATAATATTCAGAGCAAGCCTCCCGCACCTCCCACCTCCCACCTCCTGGTCGCTCGTGTGTATGAGTTTCTAGTACAGTCACTAGCAAAGCACAAAGCACTCCCAAGAGTCAAGACTGATGTTTAGCGAATGGTAAGTACCTAGATATCATTTGGAACTAAGGGTCAGTTTTTTTAATACCTACTCAGCTATGTTGCCATGTCAATATAGTCCAAATCATCTGTTTCAAGTAAGCAGAGTATTGAAAAACTCACCCTACGACACTTTTGGGGTGATTGGTTGGTTGATCGGTGTGATGTGCGTTGCACATATTCCAGAATATAGATACGAGAATGGAATTACTCGCTTAAAAACCATTTTTCGCGATTCTTCTGCTCTTATTCCTGATATACGAATCATTGCAATACTATACACCTTCTGATGCGTTATTCAAGGAACGATGTTGGGTTTTGTGCTCTGAAATACTCGGTTGCATTTTTAAAACTGTCGTTTGAGCAAGTTGGCAGAGCGATAACGATCCGACATTCCTAACTATTGCAAAGTTGATTTTCCTCTGAAATCGTTGAATAAAATTATATGAAATTATAATTTCATGTAAAATGAATTAAATGAAATCAATGTATGAAATTATTTCAGATCTAAGTGAATTCCATAGTTGAGCGAGCGAAGCGAGCGTCTCCTTTTGGCTCCTTTGGCACGGACCTCTGTTTTTTTTTTTTTTTTTGGCTGCTAATAGCCGATACACAGGTCGCACCGTTTCACCGATCGATCTGAAATTTTGCACACATGTAAAACCAACCTTCTCTGTTTGCAGACCCTAATTTTTTTGAAATCCATTCATTGGTTGAAATTTAAATAAACATCTCCTGATAGGCCGAAAAATGAAAATGGACTTCGACAAATGTGATCGACCTTATATTTTACATGGTCATTAACACCAACATTGTCTCTTATTTTACAAATTTTCAGCCAAATCCTCCCATTGGTTAAAATTTAAAAAAATATTTCATGTACTTTTTGAAATTTAAACCAGAACCGTTTGACCGATCATTTTAAAATTTTGCATGGTCATCGGGTCCAACATTATCTGTATTTTTGACAATTTTCAGACTAAACTGTGTTTAAATTCAAAAGTTATCGACAGTTTAAGGATATTTTGCGTGTTGGCTATCATATTTCTCGAATTTCATATTTCACGGAATCTTTGAATCTTCACTTCAAAGTTGTTAGAGCAGAAACTTTCAAACGTATTATGAAACTGATATGACCGTTTAACATTTTTTTGAACGAGATCCTGTGATTTTTGGAAATTAACAAGGAATCGTTCAATCATAAAGGTTCAATCGATCAACTTAAAACTTTGCGTGGTTATTGGGACCAATATTTTAGGAATTGTTGGAGATTTTCATACAAATCTGTGACGAAATTCAAGAATTATTGGCTTTTAAGGACATTTTCGATAAACATAATTTCGGTTCGAGGTGTTGCGCGTTATCCGTGCTCGCTCATCAACGCGTTACTCAGAGCGTTTTCCTAGTTTTAGATTCAGGCGTTCAATAGACTCGCATTCGATTTCCACGGCTGTCCTTCCTCGTGCTTTTCGTGGTTTCCCTCAGGCGAGCGGCGAATGTTGGGTAGGTTCCCAGTTAGTAGGCCTCGACAGCCTCCTTCTGCATCAGGATAATGGCAACGGATGAATGATTATGATTGTAATGATGATGAAGATGATGATGATGATGATGATGATGATGATGATGATGATGATGATGATGATGATGATGATGATGATGATGATGATGATGATGATGATGATGATGATGATGATGATGATGATGATGATGATGATGATGATGATGATGATGATGATGATGAAGATGATGATGATGATGATGATGATGATGATGATGATGATGATGATGATGATGATGATGATGATGATGATGATGATGATGATGATGATGATGATGATGATGATGATGATGATGATGATGAGAATGAAGATGATGATGAAGATGATATCGTCAATGTCCTTATCATATTGTCCTGGTCGTTGTCAAATTCATTTCATGGCCAACCCGAATACTTGATTTTTGTCAGTTGATATTTGAGATAAGCCACTGAAAATTAAGAATTTGGTAAGGAAAGCATGCGTTTTATATTACTTGATGTATCAAAGTGTTTTATCCAAATGAAATAAACTATTGATTGAGCATGGGAGCACGTTATCTCCACGGAATCTTAAAGAAATCTGAAAGCTTCGAAACCTGAAATTTTGGAAATCATCAACTAAATAGAAACCAAATAGAAAAAAAACTCAACGAAACATTTAACTCATCGAAACTTTAACTCGACGAATCCGGCATCTCATCGAAAACAGAAAATAGTTTAATATACATATTCATGCTAAACTATTATTTCCATTGATCATCATTTCAGTTTGTTGCGAACCAGTAACCGCGTCGTTCGCAACACAATCGAGGCTCGAGCAATATCCGATGCTCCTCTATTTGGTTTTTTCTCCCTAGATCCGATGCGGATTAGTCCCGGACGATAACGCATATTAGAAAGTTTTTCTCCGCGTTCCGGCTCCGCCATTCTACCGCCCCGCTAATGACTACGTCGGCCGGAAGTTATATGTAAAGCGGAGCCATTAGCGGCCAAACACCGCGTTATCGCGAACAAAACTTGTTTAAATCGACTTCTTAAAGGCTCACTCATGGAAAGAAGATGTCTTAATTAAGGGATCTGTTATCTTGAAACCGATAGATGTACGAAGTGAAGTGCCGCGGGCGAGAGGGGGTGGAAAATGTGGATATTTATGCAATGCATTAAGTTTTATCTTCAGTTTAAGAGTTCTGGTTACGTCAAGTAATAAACGTTCTAGCGAGACGAGATATTTCATTCCAAATATTTATACCTACAAAATGGCAAGAGATAATAATGCTTTGATTAATATCAGACCTTTGGCAAATAAAATATTTTACAAAACATTCTAAACTAGTTATTTTACACATATATGTTGTTTTTTTGTCTGTGGTCGCAATACTGGTAAGACCGTTCCTCTGATCTAGCTGAAATCTGGATAAAAATATTAGGTCAGAAATAATACATATAAAATTAAAGCATTCGAATGTTTAGTCGAAAATTGTAGGTGTGTGAAAATTGTACCTTATCAGGGGTTGTTTTTCAAATCATTGAGAAGACACTTTTGTAGTAACTTTGAGTCAAATTAGTGTGGAACATTAGGTATTAATATATTTATTTTAAACTTTTGTCAGCAGTTCTCTCGGCAAACCATTCACTTGAACCTGGTGAAGGAGTTGAAGAAAATGTAAAGATGAACGGTGGGAAGGCGACACTCTTGGTATATTACTAAGTAGTGAACATATCGGCATCTCTCAACTGAGGTAAACCACGAAAAAATAGGGTCAGGAAGGACAAAATTCGGAGAGTGCAAGCATTACTGCCTGAGCCAAGTTGTCCTCATAAATTAGGCAATCATGAAGATTTGTTAATCCATAATAATATTATTAACGAAGTTCTTACGGCTGACGCCGCTTTCCGCATCCCAATCTCTACTCATCTCTGTCCTTCCATTGTGCTTCTCTAGCCCTCGTGCTTCCTTCTGGCCAGGCCTTTCAGGCTCTTCTCCGTCTGTTTGCTATATTTGAACATCTTCTGTGGCCACCTTTCATCTGTCATCCGCATCACATGTTAATCTATGGGTACATTCTTAATTTCTGTTCGTTAAGTCAGGGTAAGTAGTGTTAGCTTGTTTCCATGAAACTGTTTCACCGGGCCGTATTATCGAATCCCTTCAGATCTTCCTGATGACTTGCCGAGTTGGAGGCCATTAAATGCGCGGCTATTAATATGGTTATAGTACACGTAATTACAGGTCCCCTGCAAGCAAAAGCACATGCGAAATGCGATAAGTGGTTTCGCTGGTGTACAACACGTAGGAACTATCTTACGACGATATCAACCGCACAGCACCTCTAAACCAATCCCATATCTGATGCTTTGATGAAGCGTTAAACCTGTAGTTGATGGCCCACGTCAAGACGGAGCGGTTCGCATTGGGGGAATTACGTGCGGGTTTGATCGTGTTGCTTCGGAATTATTTAGATTGTTGTAACATGTTGGGGCATAGATATTTGGGTGCATTGACACTTGTTTTATTTCACTGGAACTCGGATTATGTTCACACATTTTCTCAAACTTTGGAAAATCGTTTTCAATAAAGCTCTTGAGAAGTCAGTCAGAATCATCAGAAGTCAGTCCAAGCGATCTCCTTGTCTCACTCTAGTAGGTGACCACTCATTTCAATGAGAACAACAAGCACTGATTGGAACGGACCTGACCAGCAGTCATTCAAATTGTTCATCAATCTTTTTTTATTTGCGTAAGTAAGTGTACATTCCACAAGCATTTTTAGTCGCATTTGAAGATATTTGTTTCATGCTTTGCAGTTAGAAAAATAATCGGTGTATGAAAATACTGCGGAGACCGATTTTAACAAGATGGGTAACTTTTAATTTGACCCTTGAATATTAAATACCCTTGTGATATGACAATACAATCGAATGCCCTTCAAACTGCAAAGTACGACGGGTGTTCAACAAATAACAAAGCAAACTCACGCAACGTACCTGCTTCATACCTTGACTGAAATCAAAGTCTCCGCGTGCCTCCTGCCCCCCCCCCCCCCCCCCCCCCCCCCCCGCGTCACCGCTTCATCTGTGTAAGTAACTGCTTCGTCTTAATGCACGCGGATTACCCCCCCCCCCCCTCCCCCTAGAACAAGAACAACCGGCGGAAACCCTCTTTATCCGTAATCCCATGTTAATCTGACAGTTGGCGCCCCTGCTGGACAATTAGAGGCGTGATTTCCCTACGGTACCGCCGCCACTAGCGCCAGGCTTGCCAACGTGTGCGAGACATTGAAACATTGCCACTTTTATGAGTGAACTTATGTTCTGGCGGAGAGAGCTTCGTGCACTTTACTCTACTTCACTCAATTACCATATCGCTGTATATTAACACAGATAACACGAGGGTGCATTCATTGTTCTTGACCAATTTAATGACAAACATAAACATGCATTTCTGGTTAGTTTCAGCAATGTATAATTACATTAATATTAATAAGTGCCGTTAATACCAACTAAAAGTTAAGGTGGATTAACTTAAGTTTGATAAAATATTCGACAGAGCCAATCCGAAACTTCAAAATGACTGAATTTAATCCACAGTTCCGTTAAACCACCTTTAATATTAGAAAACTAAATAATTATCTTGATTGTATCAATTTTACAAATTGCGATGTTTTAGGAATTACAAAATAAATTGCATGAAATTATTTCATTGATATTTCTATGTGGCATTAATTCTTACACTAACAGAGGTGATTACAGTAGTATAATTTAATTTGTTTGTTTGTATTCCATAAGGAAAATTAGTTGCCCCAGACTAGCCGTTCTGGCTACGGGGCTTGGTTTGTAGAAAATTGTATTTTTATTTTGTGATTAATAAAGAATATTCAAACTGAAACTGATTGTCCATAAATTAGTCATGGGAATTAATGTTTGTTCAACATTCTGGCATTATATTAGATTTAAGATAAGATTGAATATTCAATAATTCTGAATTATAGTGCAAGCCGTATTTTGAGGAACAGAACCAACGCTGTTATGTTGTTGTTGTTGTTGTTGTTGTTGTGTTTGTTGTACTCATTTGCATTGACAGTGTTTGCATTGTGTATCGTGATGTATTTTTTCAGACACGGATTTTTTTCGTTTGCTTGCTCGGAAAATTCTCCGAGTATTTTCTTCAAATTGTAAATGGCTTTCACACAATTCCTTTAGAAGAGAAAATAAACGAGTAATCTGTTGAATGAGATTACTGGATCATGACATTCGATAATATTCACTCCTCATATCTTCTTTTATCTAAAAAATAAACAAACTGCGTCTTTGTAATCCTTAAAATCCTAAAAGACATTCCCAACAATCAATATAAGTTGGACTTCTGAGTTGATTGAAGTCCGAACTGAATGGGACGACATGACTACTGCATTATGACGAATGCAAGAGAGAGCACGAACAACTGCATCGCGAGTTACTTATTGAAAGAGAGAGAGAGATGGAGTGTGGTTTGGGAAAGCAATCAGTGGCGAGTGAAATGCTCTTGAATGGAAATGGCAAAGTAAAGAGACAACACAGAACAAATATTACTCTTGTCTGTGTATCAGGACTCTCCGGAGTTTGCTTTCTATGCAGAAGATTGCAACGATGAACTGGGATTTGCGATACAGGAAAATTGTTCGGTAGGTAGTCATCTCATTCATTAGTTTTTCATTATTTTTATAATTATAACAATTCTATCGATTTCATGTAAAAAGTGAGGGAAATAATTCATTTTCGTTTTATTTTCACACAAGTATATCTAGTGGAGCGGTCGCTCCACTCAGACAAGTAGTACGGTGCACACTCTCACACAACACCTATCGTAAAGAAGCTGAGGAGCTGACCAACACTTTTACACCAAGCATCAAAATAGCTTTTCTGTCTTCTGGATCTTAAATTTGGAAAATCTCACATTGTTGCGAAATATCGCAATTTTGAGTTATGGCCCACCCCACCACATGTACCAAATTTGGGAAAAATAGATTACGCCGTTTGCGAGCTAGAGGACCATGAAATCAGTGAAAATAACTATACTCCAATCGCTTAAAATGCATTGCACAGTTGCTTATTGAAAGTACTCTCTGAATACGAATTTAATTTTTGGAATATTTCTGTATTTTATATTATACTGGCGCAATGACATTCTTCAATATTCTTTTTAGATCTCAAACGTAGTTTTATTATGGTCTATTGAGGATGTGCAGACCAGAGAGAATGCGATCAAGATTGACTTTGGGGCTATGTTTTCTTTGCATTGCGATCACATTGGAGTGATCGTCTATTGGTTTAGCGTCTTCCTTCTCCCTCACTCCCAAATATGACGTCTTTGTCGCGCTTATTGCCCTGCATTGTGCCGAGACATTCCACTACAGATATGACGAGATGAAATTCAACGAATACTGGAGTCTTCCGGGAGACTGACAGCCGATGTGAACTTCTTGTGTGCAATTCCTCACACTCAATGCAGACTTCATGCGATTTCATCAATCAGAAAATGTATATTAAAATAAGATAAGAGTGATATATTTTGTCACAAATATTTCTATACGAAACAGAATTTTCATGCGGGTGGAGACTTTATGATAAATGAAAATATTTCCACATCTTCAATAAAATCAAATGTGGGATGGCGGTTGTTGAGGGAGGGGTGGGGAGGTGTTTAAATCATTGGGATGTCGATGAAGGATACCGGTGAAATCGACACACCAAAAACTGCTCTCATAACTGAATAAGTATTCAGTTCTAAGAGCGAAGTATTTATTTCCTTTCGTACATGCCCATCTCTATAGGATACGAAATAATACATTGATAATTTCAACAAACATAAATAAATCCAACAAAAGGTCGTACTGAAGTTTACAAAATTGGTGTAGATTTATCACATAATAATCATTATATAATTAATTTCTATAAGTCAAAGAGAGATTCAAGAGTTCCGTTGTGTTTTGCAAATAAACTAATCGTAATCATCTTTCTTCTACTGAATCATGTAGGATAATGTGACAAATATTTTGGATAATCTTCAATTATGAAAAAAATCTTCAATTAAAACATTTCAAAAGTAATGTATTCGCGTTTTTAATAAATAGCAGATTAAGTACATTTTAAGCCTCTGAAAAGCACGAGTGTGCAAGGAAGAGCGCTGCAGAAGCTACGAGCCGAAGAGAGAACGCCAACCGAGCAGTTTGTATTTGACAGGCAGAGTGCGAAAATCTCATTTTATTTGACAGCTCGTATGGAACAGAAAATGAAATATAAAATATAATAAAAAGTGAGTTGTAATTTTTGCCTGGAGGCAGCTACACGCGAGATTATTATCCCGAGGATGAATTCGTTACGTGAAGGATTGTAGACGGCGAGGCTGGAAGGAAGGTAAATTGAAAGTGTCAACCTGAGCAGGAGAGAGATTTCCATAAAAGGCACCTCTCACTTGTTGATTGAATAATGCAATCAAGTGCATGGGCGGAGGTGTAATGTCACGCTAAGGGCTTCGGATATGTTTTACATCTGTTCCTTGCTTTTTCATACTTTTCAAGACGACGTTACGCTACGATTGAATCCTGGAAGTGAACATTTTGCTGACTAATTTTTTCTGCTCGGAACTTTTTGTTTCTTAATAGCACAATTCTAGTGACAATTTACTTTCTCAAGTCGTGCATGAAATCATGTGTCCTGACTTTCAGTTAGTCTTATAAGGAATTCTTTGAGGAACATAACTCGATCTTGTCTCGATTCATTCATAGAGGGAATTAACATAGTAAACTAAACTAACCAAATCAGTAGCAGGTCCGCCATTAGGTATTGTACTATTTTATCACTGTTCTTAGACGAACTTATAAGCCATACTAATTATACAATCAAATAGCCAACGTATTTCGTCTATGAAAACACCTCGATATGTCAGTTGGCTACGAAACAACTAACTAATATTATGGACTGACTGCAAAAAGTCACTAACTCAAATTATGTTGTTCCGAAATAATTGAGTTACAACGTACTTACCTAGTAATGGATAGGATAGAAAATCACTAGAGTTGTTGTTATATTGTTTTTGGTTTTTGAGAAGTTAGTGAAATATTAAAATTTAATTTTGCGGATTTTTATTAAGTTGTTAAGAGTTAATACTTTTGATAGAAAAGAAATTCGACTAAATTGTGAATTAAATGCAAGGAGGTTTAATATATTTAAACCTCCTTGATTTGTAATGACGATTCTAACTCAATTTTCACAAAATGTGAGTTAGCTACTTTCTACAGAAAGCCCATCGAATGACCATGTTTAAAATATGCTTCACAAAAGAACATGATTTTCGTTTCCTGGAGGGTCAATTGAAACCTTGCTCAGTGTAACCTGGTCTTGAGAAGAGAGTTGCTTCCTTGAACATTTTCTCTGAGTTTAGCTCGTGTGACGTCACTGGCTGAGATTTGCCGCTCCCGAGAGACCTGATCTACTCTGTCTCGTAGAAAATGTCAGTCGGTTTGCTCAATGCTCAGCTGCTTCATGTTCTTTGCGTAGACTCGGCCATGAGGCGGACGGATCAGAGAATTACAGAGAATGGAAGGTGAAGCTGTCATAGTTGTGCATGGCTAAATAAAACCTCCGGATGGAAACAAAAATGCAAAGTTTCATTAGTGCTTCAGCGGTCCTTCTTCCTTGTTGGTGTCATCTTCAGAAGTTCAGGCTGACCTCGAAGAGTGTGCTGAGTGAGCCAACGTCGTCCACGAACAAGGGCCCGCTGGGCCCGCACAACATTCAAAAGGACTAGGGGCCTTTACCACTGTACTCCCAGAACTTCAAAAACTACAATCCAAAGTTTCTATGTCATTGTATTCAGGGGCATGGGGCACGAAGCAAGTTGGCTCAGGGGTAATGCTAAATGCACTCTGGATTCGTGGGTTCGATTCCCGTAGAATTTCTCTTGACTGTTGTTTCTTCGTGGTTTTCCTAAATCGAGAGTCAAATGCTGGAAAGTTCTCTACGAAAACGCCACGACCGCTTCCTTCCGATCGTCCATTCTTCTCCCTTGTTCCTCACCTCTCTTCAAAAAAGGAACTCACCATGAAGCGTGTGCATGTGTTCTGGCCACTGTTGATTATGCAGAGTTCGACTCAATTCAATATGACAATTTGAAAAAACAAAACTAAAAAGCTGGTCTTTGTTGTATTTGCTCTTGTGTTCAATGTCGGAGGCCCTTTAGGGTCAGGGTGGTCGGCTGATATCTTCAGGCGAAGACCATACTAGCGAACTTACGCTCTTTAGGGCTATCTAAATTGCACAACGGAACAAATTTCTCAAGGTCTCTCTTACGATCAACGAC
>OW203764.1:40090903-40214438 GCA_934045905.1 Leuctra nigra | reverse complement strand
AAATGACCCAAAAATTAACAGAAAAAACAAAAAACCCCTAAAATGTACATAGTACAAAGATGTAGCCTGAAGTCGTATCTTGTTTTCATGTGAAAACTATTTACTGGGCAGAGATTAGAACGCGGCAAGATGACAAAAATTTGAAAATATGGAATTTATGTTGGGTCAATGATGACATTTCGTTTTACAAAGATATTATGCACGTAGGACACTGTAATTTACATTTTTAAATGTATTTGAGATTACAACAGACTACCAAAGACTATCAATACATTAATTGGTCATTTAAACTCTTTAAAACTCATTTTAGTTACTACCAAAGATGTTACCCAACCGCTGGCGCCATCCCACGGACATTTTGGTTACTAAGATAAATGTTACTAATCTCGGCCCAACGAAGCTGCCCAAGCTAATCCGATGCTAGCGATCCTGGTGAGAGCAAATGGCAGTGAACAAGCCCATTGTCTCTACCTTTTTGCGATTTACGTCTAAGGACGAAAGTTACTAGAAATTCACACTTAGAGCAAAGGTCAAGTAACTATGAGAACTTATTTTTATGTTTTCTACATGTTTCTGTCACGTTTTTTCGATGTGGCTATATGCACAATTTTAATGAACCTAATAAGATCACGGCAATTATCAACTATCTAGCTTCACAATTAACTTATAGAAATCTTGTCAATATCTGTGCAGTTAAGGCTATGTAATAGTGAGGCTGTCACTAAGGCTAGGCGATGTTTGTGGCTTGGGTTGCCGCGGAAACGAAACCAGAGATTTAGTTTGGTAAAATATCGAATGGCCGCTAAAATTACACCTTGTATTCTAAGCCAGGCGAAGCAACTTAATAGCAAGAAAACCTCGTTACAAGAACGGAGACACGATAAAGACTATTTTGCTGAAATGAGAGGAAAAGCAATTTCATGAAAAATGCCGGGAAAAACATTATTTTTAACGCTTGAAAAACAGGAACGGCACATTTCGTGAAGATTGCCTGCAACATTCGCTTGAGGCGAGTATTTGTGCTTGCTGTGCATACGGCTGAGCGAGCGAGACGGCCTCCATAGTAGGGATGGAGAAAATATCGATATATCGATATATATCGATATCAAAAAAATATCGAAATATCGAAACCTGAATATATTGAATATCGATATATTGAAATATCGATATATCAAAATATTGAAATATTTATATATTGAAATATTGAAATATTGAAATATCGAAATATCGAAATATTGAAATATCGATATATTGAAATATTGAAATAATGAAATATCGAAATATTGAAATATCGATATATCGAAGCTTTACCGTATGATACAACTATATTCTTAATTGAAGTTTATACCAACTATGGCAAAATAATTCATATTTGCAGCGCAGCGTTTATCAGATTTTAGGACAATTTCTCAGATTATTCACATTTCTTTCTTATCTGGCCGGTGACCCTATATTTTGGAACGGCTGTGTTATTTCTATTTACATTTTCTTTTGAATTTCCTATCAGTTTTAGGAGCAATTTAAGGCATTTATGCGATATATCAATATTTCCATACCTACATCGAAATATAATATTGTCATGTATCAATATTTCGATATTTCAATATATCGATATTTCGATATTTCAATATTTCGATATTTCGATATTTCGATATTTAAATATTTCAATATATCGATATTTCGGTATTTCAATATTTCAATATATCGATACTTCAATATATCGATATTTGAATATTTAAATATATCGATATATCGCGATATCGATAAATCGATATATATCGATATATAAATGATATCGATAGTCGATATCAAATGGATTTATAAACTAAAAGTTATTTGGTTTATCTTCCAGTGCTACGGCAGGGAAGGGGGGGGGGGGGGGGAGCTAGATCGAGTAGGTGGTGGTGGCAACAGTTGCATAGAGAAATATTCGACGTAGGTTGAACACTGGAGACCTTGGAAAATCTTAAGAGGATTCTGCCTGGAAGATTTAGATGGCCACCATTTTGAAAATGACGGAAAATTTTCTCCCAAAAACAGGGTAAGTATACTATTTTCATTCTAGTTTCTACAATTCTTAATGAATAATTATGAAAAAAAATTATTAGTAGATGAGACACGCACACAACAGTGGTGTGAAGGGAATGTTAATAAAGTGACTACTTTCTGAATAAATAATTTGTGAAAATGACACATTAAAAGTGTCGAGGGAACCACTTTTTGCATAGTTTGGAAGCTCCGAGAGAAAAATTTGCGACAAATATGGAAAATCGTTCTGGGTACTTTTCTAGACAATTTCAGTGTCTATCTATAAGAGAAGTTTCTATGTTGTAGCTGCTCAAATGCGAGTGTGGGAACTCTAGCCAGCTAATCACCTTCTAGTTGCTTCTCGTCTGTATAAACATGAAGTCGTACTAAAGTTCTAGTTGCCACAAATCATTATGGATTGGGCTGAAATATTTTGTAGCATTAGTTAAGATGTGAATCGCGAGAAGCTTCCAGAAGGAATTTTGAATTAGGTCCTACATTTTGCTAAAATAAATGTTAAAAAAGACTTACGGACAGCTGCTGTCACACACTTTTTAACACAATTTTGTGTCCACCTTTTAAATGAATGGTTTTATCAAGAAAAACACAGTTAATATCCACAGTTAGCTTGAAGATTTGACAAGGAGCACACGAAATTTGGAAGTCGAAACTTTAAAATGGGCTGGGTAATCGCTGATATAGGATGGTCATTTTCACAGCATCTGTCACTCAATATTCGCATGAAATGTTTATATTTTGACAAAGGTTCCACATCTAGTTCAGCCTTTTGCTGACAGAATATGCTAGTGTAAATCACTGAAAACTGCTTTACCCTCTAAATTGCATCAATTTGTTTTACGATCGAAGACACGGCTGACAAGATTTTCTCCATATAGCAGTGATAGATAATATACCTATAAGTACCTTGATTTTTAGAGATGTTTGCTTCCGTTACCATCGCTACCTAATTCTTCTTGCATCGTTTTATAAACTAGGAAAACGCTCTGTGTAACGCGTTGATGAGCGAGCACGGACACGCGCAACACCTCGAACCGAAATTATGTCTATCGAAAATATCATTAAAAGCCAATAATTCTTGAAATTCGTCAGACTTGTATAGGTATAAAAATCTCCAAATATTCCTAAAGTATTAAGCCCCATTTACACTGTGCAATTTCTTGAACAACTTCTGTCACATTCCCATTTTTCATACAATTTTGTGTTTACACGACGCAACTTTCTGTCACAGAACTTAAAACATGTTCTAATTTCCATTCAAGAAGTGTGACACAAAAGTGTGGTACAGAAGTTGTACAAAAAATTGCACCGTGTAAATGGGGCTTTAGTCCCATGACCATGCAATGTTTTAAGTTGATCGATTGAACCTTAATAATTAAAATGTTCCTAGTCAATATTCAAAAATCATAGTTACAAAAATATACCTGGGACCACTCATCGAGAAATTTGACAGCCAATACGCAAAATGTCCGTAAAATGTTAATAACTTTTGGATTTAAACACAGATTTGTTTGAAAATTGTCAAAAACACAGATAATGCTGGTCCCAATGACCATGCAAAGTTTTAAGTAGATCGGTCAAACGGTTCTAGTTTAAATTTCAAAAATCAGAGTGAAGATGGTTTTAAATTTTAACCAATGGGAGGATTTGGCTGAAACTTTGTATGATTGGGTAAAATGTTAGTGGTAATGACTTGTCAAAATTTCAAATTGATAAAACAAACCAATCGAAAGATAATTTTTTTTAAATTTGAACCAATCACGGGATCCCGTTCAAAAATGATCCCAGGGACCGCATAGAGTACGTTAGTATGTATACAAAATTTCAGATTGATTGCTTCAGCGGTTTGACCTGGGGTGTGACCACAAAAAAAACATACAAACAAACACACAGAGAAAGTGCCATAAGAGTACCGTAGTGACGCTCGCTACGCTCGCTCAATTATATTTATTTCATTATTTTCAGAACAATAATTGAGCGAGCGTAGCGAGCGTCACCACGGTACTCTTATGGCACTTTCTCTGTGTGTTTTTTTTTGTTTGTTTGTATTTTTTTTGTGGTCACACCCCAGGTCAAACCGCTCAAGCAATCAATCTGAAATTTTGTACACATACTAACGTACTCTATGCGGTCCCTGGGATCGTTTTTGAACGGGATCCCGTGATTGGTTCAAATTTTTAAAAAAATATCTTTCGATTGGTTTGTTTTATCAATTTGAAATTTTGACAAGTCATTACCACTAACATTTTACCCAATCATACAAAGTTTCAGCCAAATCCTCCCATTGGTTAAAATTTAAAAAAAATCTTTTATATGATTTTTGAAATTTAAACTAGAACCGATTGAGCGATCAACTTAAAACTTTGCATGGTCATTAGGACTAACATTATCTGTATTTTTGACAATTTTCAGACTTATCTGTGTTTAAATCCAAAAGTTATTGACATTTTACTGACATTTTGCGTGTTATCTGTCAAATTTCTCGAAAATGTTGATCACGGCTTCTTCGACTCTTTATAGTTCCAAGGTAGTTAGAGCAGAAACTTTCTAAAGTATGAAACTGATATGACCGTTCAACAGATCGTCTAATATTGTGTAAGTACACACACTTTTATCATATGAGTGGTCCCAGGTATATTTTTTTAAATATATCCTATGATTTTTGAATTTTAACAAGGAACATTTTAATCATAAAGGTTCAATCGATCAACTTAAAACTTTGCATGGCTATTTGGGACTAATACTTTAGGAATATTTGGAGATTTTTATACCTACAAGTCTGACGAATTTCAAGAATTATTGGCTTTTAATGATATTTTCGATCGACATATTTTTGGTTCGAGGTGTTGCGCGTGTCCGTGCTCGAGAGCGTTCTCCGTGCTCGAGATACAGAGCGTTTTCCTAGTAACTAGGAAAACGCTCAGTGTAACGCGTTGATGAGCGAGCATAGAACATGCAACATCCCCATAGTAACGATGCACGACACGGCACAAGACGATTTTCTCTGCAATTTTTCAATCTCCATAATACTCTGGATGAATAACAGATCCATTGTATCGTGAAGTCTTACCTACATACCTTCTCCAGAAATCTATTGTAACATCCCATTCTAAACTCGTAAAATTACAATTAATACTTGACTGATTGGGCTTACAATATGTAAAATTTAATATTAAGTTGGTCTTGATCACCATGCAAAATTTGAACTTAATGTGAACATTTTTAATGTCGACCAATCAGAAGACATTATTTAAACTTAAACCAATTAGAGGATTTGGCCTTCGTACTGCATCCGATTTTATGCGCTAGCTCAAAAATGCTTTCATTTTACTGTACATTGTGGATAGCTTGGCTGCTCTACAGGCCTTGCCTTGGAACAGAAGCTTAAAGAAGGCAGAGATGACAATTTGGTATACATTTTTCAAGATTATGGAATAAAATGACCTTAAAATGACAAAACTTTTGAAAATAACGACAGATAAGACTGAAAATTGGCAAAAATATCTAAAATGTTGTTACCAATGACTACGCGAAGTTTCAAGTTGATCGTTCAATCTGTTCTAGTTTAAATGTCAAAAATCACATGAAAAATGGTTTTAAAATTGAACCAATAAAAGGATTTGGCTGAAACTTTTTATGATTGGGTACAATGTTGGTTGCAATGTTTTTGCTAAATTTCAAATTGATCGAAGCACCCAATCGAAAGATTTTTTTTTAAAATTTGATCCAATCACGGGAGCCCATTCAAAAACGATCCCAGGGACCGCATAGATTACGTTAGTATGTGTACAAAATTTCAGATCGATTGCTTGAGCGGTTTGACCTGGGCTGTGACCACAAAAAAACAAAAAAACAAACAAACACACAGAGAAAGTTCTATAAGAGTACCGTGGTGACGCTCGCTCAATAAACATACTGGTTGCAAGAATAGAGCGTCAATCAAGTAAGTCAAGTGGGCTGCTCTTATTGAGGGACGTTTAAAGGTACGTCGCAGTTGACGCGCTCGACGTTCGACGCTCCGCTAGCGCGCGGCGTTGGCCAATCAGGAGGCTGAACGTTCAAGGTTAAAAGATAAACCAAGTTCATCTTTCAGCGATGAGCGCCGAACGCCAGGCGGTGAGCTGTAAACGTAAATACTCAAATATCACTAAAATGTTTACAATTACTTTGAAATTCTGATTGAGAATTTCAATCAGAAATTTATTATCACTTCCCCCCAAATTGCGGTTGGGGGGATGATACATTTTAAAATCAGAATCATTTTTTTTAATGTACGACAAAAGAAAGATCATCCAACGGTACCTTTATTTACGAATATACTTTCTTATTATCTTATTAAGCTTTATTATCGGTTTTAATCATAGAAAAAAATCAGTTTTCTGTTTCCTCTTTTCGGTGTTCGGATCCCTTATGCTCCCTTGCATAACTATTATAGAGCGTAATGAAATCAACAGAGCACTAAGTTGCGTCATGTATACACACTCGTCTCTGATTGGCCAGTCACACGGACTCATGACGTCATACCTTCAAGTGTCCAACTGACCGCAGCCATGTTGCCAGATGGACTGAGAATAGCGCGTAATGCCATTATCATGTCCTCGGTTCGAGTCCGGGACGCGTATTTCCAAAGTATACCCAGCCCCAGCGCACCGTCGACTGATTGGTGTGTCTTGGTCACGTGGTCTTAATTAAATGATCACATAGGTTGCGAAACTGAAAGTTATCTGTCAAAACATCTCAACCCAGATCTCAACACCATCTCAACAGCCACGCACTAAGAAAAATTCTTCGAAATGTATAATGAGAGAAAATCCTTTGATTGATGTCTGTCCATATTGAGACCTGCAATCCTATTCATATCGTTTTACTATCCTTTCGTTATTACTAACTATTATTGAAGAAATCTATGGCGCTATCTTCTAAAGTTCAACGTAAGCTGCAAACTATTTATTGGTGCGAAGAAACGTTGACATTGTGACATAATGCATAACTCTGACACAAATAGATTGTGTCACTCATCTACATGTGTTAAGATTATTCACCCGCAATTTGCAAAATAGTAAATGTCAGTCACTGAAAGTGTGGTGTGAACTGACACTGACGATTGTGAGGTTAAAAAGTGTCCAACTTGTTAGTCTTCTATGGAAGCAACTATACTAATGGGCTATTGAGAAAGACAATACGCAGAGCATTAAAAACACTTTAAGATGCACATTTAATACGTATCATCTTCGTTTCCTCCGTGGATAACTTAACTTATTTATCTTTGACCGTGATGGGTTGAGATGTTTTGACAGATAAGTTTCAGTTTCGCGACCGAGGTGATCATTCAACCATCGACCACGTGACCAAGACACACCAATCAGTCGCCGGTGCGCTGGGGCTGGGTATACTTTGGAAATACGCGTCCGGGACGGGGTGTTTGTACGCGAAGTGCTGATGGAGGACGCTTGACCCTTGACCCATGATAGGGTCAAGCTACAAGCATTAACATTACGCGTCAGTCCATTAGGGGAAACCTAAACCAAAGATTATCCACATGTATCCAATCACTCTGCTTCTCATAGTTATTTATAAGATTCTAGAAATAGGAAATTTTTAAATTTATTGGGAATGGATAATATTTTCTGCAACGGCATTTGCATTCGACTTTTACTACTCAACTATCGGCGAAGCCAAGAACCACTGTGGTCCTAAAAGCTACTTTTACCGGATTCGGTCTACCGGATCTCAAAAATGGAATAAAATGTCTCAATTTGGAGATGAAGCCCACCAAACCAAATAGTAAACTCGAGGCTAAAAATATAGCATGCCGTTTAGAGGTAATGAAAATCGTGAAATTGCACCGCTTTCTTCTGATTTCTGATTTCTAATTCTGTATCACCAGAGCCAAAACAGCTGAACTGATAGTTTGGACATATTCACCGAGTTTGCACTTTTGGCGTATAAGGTGCCCTCACCCTTATGACTTTTTGATATTTAATTTTTTAATTTTATTTACTTTTACTTTTATTTAGTGGAGGGGTATGTATGACCTGGAGGCAAAAACACAAACAAAATGAATAGAGGAAGTGCCTTAAGAGTCGACAGGACTCGCAGAAAATTTAGAAACGACGATAATGGCTTTTGCTCTGTATAACATATATAAAATAGTAATATTCTCATGTCACGTATACAAACAAACAGTCGAGCTTGGTCGAGCTCGACATGAAATCAAAACATCTCATAAATCGCCTCCAGTTCTGTAAACAACACCACTTGTGAGTCTTGAATGACTGTTGCCTTTTAAACTTCCGAGAATATGGTCCAGAAAAATAATGCAATATTGATAAGTTCATGGAGTGTAATACATATTTTAATTCGACTATTTATGTGCTAGGTGATTTTTATTTCAATGCTGCTTACAAATATATAGTTTTTATTATTTGCGATCTTAAATTATCAAATTTATTGATATCAAATTATCTTTATAATTGCCTAGTCATTAATGTATAATTGCGAATTTTAAAGTATAATTGTGTTGCCTTACGTGAGAGACTTTTCGTTCCAATCAAAGATAGGTAAGTTGACCAACATTATGAAAACAGTGTAATTTATTGCTCGCAAGTGCTCGCAATATTGTTTGATTGTTGCTGATTGTTGTGTATTTACATGTACTTTTGTATACTGTATTACCTTTTGTAAAGAAAAATAATACTGAAACTAAAACTGAAGCAGCAGTTTTTTTTAGCCGTAATTTCTAATATCAACCAAAACAACGTTTCTTGAGAATAACTGACAGACAATTAGATTTTGAATAAATTATGATACTGTGTATTACAAAATACAGTTATACGGTATACGTGGTAGGTATTCATATAACAATATATCACAAAAAATATACAATATAGCTGTGTTTAATAGTACATTAATTTCTTCATCAAAATATTTTCTCAAATAATTGTTTGAACGATCGATAGGGAAACTATTTTCGGATTCGAAAGCATTGTTATGTTAAAAACTGGATAAGAAAGGAGGCTGGGCTTTACGTACATACAGCTTTTATCCAGAAGTAAGTGTTCACTAATTTACTGTGTAAACGCGAACATAATTTTTATAAGCTGTCGATATAATTACCTACTAATAAGCACTTTTAATAATTGATGGCTTTTGCAATTCGAAGTTTTTCTCTGAATTTATAAAAAAATAGATTTCAAAATAACAACATCTTTGTTGGCTAAAACAAACTTTTTGCACTCAAAAATGCAAGTTTTTATACATACGAATGTGAAATTTTATTCAGTGGACATTTTGGCGGGAAAAGGGTATTCCTATCGCGTGATGACATTTTTACCATCCAACAATGAGGTTGCCATGGACATGCCTCTTCTTCTTACCTTTACGTTTCCCCTTATTACCGCCCATCCTTTATAATACCAATATTCAGAAAACAATAGTCACTTTACCAGAGTAAACATACTGACTGAATTTAGATATTCTGCTAGACGACCTGACCACTCTTGGAACACTGAATCTCACTGACTCTACGCAGTGCTGTAAAATAAAATCCAAATCTGAATAAACACATTACGCAATTTGTCTAAATTGGGTTCGTTCTTGCTACTCGAGAGAAATAGAATTCCGATGACTCTGTTCTCTTGAGTTGAAACTAAATTAATTTCTTTGGCTGCATCAAATCGTCGATTTCAACTCGTGCCGAACCTTAATAAAAATATTTAGTTTTGCGTAGTACTTTTTATGAATCACCTGTCGATCCCTGGTCAATAAGGTGACCCTCGTCTAATGCTGTAAAATCATTTTGATTTTGCAGCGTAAGGCTGCAATCACACGGGGCGTTTTTTCCCGCTCTGTCGCGCGGTTTTTCGCCCTTGGGAGTTTTACACGCGCGTCTTTTGCTCGTCCCGTGTGTTCGCTCCCGTAAGACTCAATGGTAATACCTATCTGCTCGGCGTCTCGACGGCGTGCAAAATGCCGCATCTATGGGCATGAAATGCCTTTTACTTGCTTTACAACAAAACAATGAATAAATAAACAAGGTTTTGAGTGTGTTCATAAAAAAATATATTACTCTAAATCATTACAATACTAATTAAATAATCAATTAATTCCCTAATTATAATGTATTAATAATTAAAAATAAATGTGCATCTAAGCAGCATTGGCAATCGAGATCGAAGTCAGTGAACAGTAAAAACATCTGGGAGCTATTAGTACGTCAGTCACGTCTCATTTTGTCGACTTCGACATTTGTTTATATTTAGTACTACGTGATGTTTGTTAAATTCGTTCGTGTGTTGCGGGTTTGCATACCATCTGCATTAGTAACTGAGAATAATTCGAACTAGAGAGCCTGATGACATGGGATAAAACTCACAAAACCATAAAAAGGCGGCCCCTACTTTTTTCTTTATTGCTTGACCTTTTGTTTTCAAAATTCTACAGCATAGAGATAAAGAGTAAATCTGTGCCTCTAGTGCTCCAAAAAAATTTAAAAAAATGTTTTTTAGCGTGTTGAGGAGGTGCCAATATGGGCAATATATGGGTCCTTTTGGCACCTCTGCCCTGAAAATACTAAACAAAAAATAACACTTTTGGCGCACTAGAGGCACAGATTTATTATTTATCTATAATCTGTGAAATTTTGAAGACAATCGGTAAAGCCGTTTGGAAAAAAGTAGGGGCCGCCTTTTTGTGCTTCATAAAACATGGATTTCATCAAGTATCGTAGACTCTTAAGATTCAATACTAATTTTTGTGAATGTTGTACAGTTGATCTCAATTGTAAAGCCATCAATAATAATAATTTCCCCCACCTTTAAGACATGTGTCTGTCGCAATATCACGTGATTCTGCCTTGTTTTATCATTATCAGAACCCAGTTGATCCGCAAAGCCGGCTTGGCTGTCAGAAGAAAGCTGCGCTTGTTTCCTCAAAAGCTGAAGGGAAATTGCAGGGAACTACGGGTAGTCTTGTTCCATTTACCGATATTTTTTGACATCTTGCTTGGTTTTATACCTAAAGAATACTTATATACATTTTTGACATCATTTAAAACGTAACTCCAAACACGTGTACAAAGACACAAACAGATCGTAACAGACACATCGAAACAGATCCGAAACAGACACATCGAAACAGATCGTAACAGACACATCGAAACAGATCGTAACAGACACATCGAAACAGATCGTAACAGACACATCGAAACAGATCCGAAACAGACACATCGAAACAGATCCGAAACAGACACATCAAACAGATCCGAAACAGACACATCGAAACAGATCGTAACAGACACATCGAAACAGATCCGAAACAGACACATCGAAACAGATCGTAACAGATCCGAAACAGACACATCGAAACAGATCGTAACAGACACATCGAAACAGATCCGAAACAGACACATCGAAACAGATCGTAACAGACACATCGAAACAGATCCGAAACAGACACATCGAAACAGATCCGAAACAGACACATCGAAACAGATCCGAAACAGACACATCGAAACAGATCCGAAACAGACATATCGAAACAGATCCGAAACAGACACATCGAAACAGATCCGAAACAGACACATCGAAACAGATCCGAAACAGACACATCGAAACAGATCGTAACAGACACATCGAAACAGATCGTAACAGACACATCGAAACAGATCCGAAACAGACACATCGAAACAGATCGTAACAGACACATCGAAACAGATCCGAAACAGACACATCGAAACAGATCCGAAACAGACACATCGAAACAGATCCGAAACAGACACATCGAAACAGATCCGAAACAGACACATCGAAACAGATCCGAAACAGACACATCGAAACAGATCCGAAACAGACACATCGAAACAGATCCGAAACAGACACATCGAAACAGATCGTAACAGACACATCGAAACAGATCGTAACAGACACATCGAAACAGATCGTAACAGACACATCGAAACAGATCCGAAACAGACACATCGAAACAGATCGTAACAGACACATCGAAACAGATCGTAACAGACACATCGAAACAGATCGTAACAGACACATCGAAACAGATCCGAAACAGACACATCGAAACAGATCCGAAACAGACACATCGAAACAGATCCGAAACAGAAGAGACAACCAGCCGGAAAACATGGCAATAAAAAACTGTACAAGGCCAGATTTTCAAAATTCTGCTAAAACCAGTAATTAACGGTCGTTAAAGGAATCTTATTTGTTGTTGACATACCTACTGTCCAAATCAACTGTTTAACATTAGCGGAGTATTGAAAAACTTGCCCCAAGCGTACCTAGCTTTATCTATGTTATACTCATTTTTAAAAGCCATTCCGTCAATTCATTTCATAAAAATCTTTGGATGTATTCTTTGACCAATTGGAATGGGTCTCTGAATTACGTAGAATTGGTATCTGATTAGTTGGTCTCGTCGAATTTGTTTTGAAAATAGACCTGCTCCAAAAACGAATATTATTGACCAAGAGGGTTTTATTTTTTAATAATGATTTCCTTACAATAGATAATATAATACAATATTACTTAATGAAATATATTTATGTAGAATGTTTATTCTGTAAGATTATCCGTGTAATGTAAATTTAGCAGCCTGTTATTTTGTTAACTATCTGATCACTTCTCTACGTAATTTGAAAACAAGACACAATGAAATCAATATCTAGTTTCTTTCTCTTTCTGATCCCTTAGATGCTGCTTCTCTTGCACATTTTCTCTTTATTAAACTTAATAGGAGATCAAAGAAGATTATAAATTAGTTTTAGGTAAAAGTTTGACACACTTCTTGTTGAAATATATTTCGGCAATTTTAATCAGGCAGTTGCGTTACACCCCCCTCCCCCCCCCCCCTCTTTGCCCACTGCTTTGTCTGGGGGTTGAACGAGGTGGTACACAAGTAATTAAGAAAACTCGAGAATTTCACGCAAACTTAGTCGAACACTTTTCAAACGAACTATTCGTACTTTAATCAATCACTTGTCAGATGAATCGTAAGTCTGGAAACTTTTCACCGGATCATTTTTCTTTTCATTTGGCTCATTAAACTTTACACGGCGAGAAAGTCTACATCAATGCAATTTTTCCGTAAAAGAAACCCAACTAACGACTACGAATTACATATAATTTGATGAATACAAATTAAGAATAACGTTTTCTTGGCACAGAAATCTGTAATGAGCATCTCTATACTTGAGTTTATTTTCGTGTTATATTTATTTTTAATTAAATTAATATACGAGTTGAGAGCTACGTCATTCGCAAGTACGAACAATTATGATGATACTTGGGCCATGGTGATTAAGAAATGGAAGGAATGACGGGAAGAAGATACCGAGGTCTTGGAGGAATGTATCCGGTACTCGAACCTGAGTCCACGGAATTGAGTCTTTACTTCCGTGCAACCCGCTATAAACTGTCCAACTATTGTATTAAAAACATTTGACAATAATGTCTAAAATGGAAAAGCGTAGAAATTAATAATCCCTCCCTCATATTTACTTCTCTCTTAAGTGGCACTTTCACAACGCCTCTGAATCTCAGGTGGAGGCGCCGGGTGCAGAGTTCATCTCAGAATGACGTCTTGTTTATGTAGCTTGTTTGATTTGAATTGTTGAGATAACGGTTCAAACTAACGAACGAACTTCGTAACGCTTCACGTAGTAACTTTGCACCAACTAATCGCATTGCTACAGAATTACTTCTTTATTAGTCCATTCCAAGTTATCGCATTAGACAGGTGCTTAACAACGGCGCCGTGTTGATTTGGCATTAATTGGGACATTTTATAGCAATGGTATTGATTTTAGGCAACCCTCCCCTGCAACTACCCCCGCACTTGAGTACAAACTTAGAGATAATGAAAAGAGGATTACGGGGATTGACATTTTATCTATTTTCGATGATGGGGGGTTTAAAGTTGGAGGGGGAGGATTTAGATGCACTCTTGTTCGTACTCAACTACTGGATAATTGATGAAATGACTATTTCAAGGCGTGACGTCATGGGTGGGATTTGCCACTTGTTTTCATGTTCAGTAGCTTTTTGGATGACACAAGATTCTAACCAGTTTGCAAGTCGCATCCTCTCAAGACTTGAAGTCAAATTGCGCATTTAACTTCAGTCTACGCGCTATAGAAATCAACTTCGTGTTAAGTATCATCAACTAGAAAGTTTCCGAATCCATCTTTCATCGATTGAATCATTCTTGTCAATAAATTGATTAATGAAATAAGTAGTTAACTTCGGATCGATCTGAAGCCTGTTAAAAGTTAGATATATCTTCTGATTCTACCTACAAACAAAACTATATTTTCTACAATTCTACATTCTTATGATCAATGAGGTTATCAAATACGTTGTTATGACGTTTTGGACATATCTTCAAATAAAACAATGAAAACAATGAAAACGCTCTAAGCACCGTGCTGATAAGCGAGCATTTGAAATGCATGCAAATTAATGTGCTGGGTGAGAGTTGCTGATCTACAAACCGCGTAAACATGTCCTTCATAATTGAAATTGGTCATAGAACAGATGTGACAAGTTCTCGACCTATTTGGCTCCACATTTATAAAGTCAATGCAAAATTTCGAATTGATCGGAACGGATACACGGTTTAGTTTCACTTTTTCGGGAAACAAACAAACAAACAAACTGAAAAAGTGCAGTAAGAATATCATATTAAAAGCTCGTTCTTTCGCTTTATTAAACTTCAGCATCTTCTCTCCAGCGACCACCGTTAACATAGTTTACATTATACCGAAACCAATAATCCATATGGTCATGTCATTAAGCTCCCCTCCCCCACACTGCAGTTTCTTCTGAACGAATCGAACCCGGGCCTCTGTCACCGCCTTCTCAACATGTTATTGTTGTAATTGTTCAACTAATTGAAGAATCGTGTTAACACGTGACACGAGTCTGTTGGGAGTCGAACTCAGGACTCCGGCTGATGTTAATTCATTGATGCGCAGGAGAACTCGCCTCGGACGCTGGAGGGAAAGTCAACTCATGGACACAAACTGCGAAAAGAGAAGAGAGTTTTCGGTACTCTTAGCACTTTCTCTGTTTGTATATTGCGTTTTATGCAATCCAAAGATACAAAATTATTTACTTATTTACTAAATTTAATTAATGTACTAATAATTAATACTAATAATACTAATAATGTATTAATTTATTAATTAATTTACTAATGTAGTAAACTAAAAGCTTACTACAACACGTCTCAATATCAATATATAAAAATGAAGATGAAACGTCAGAATTACTGAAGGTAAAGAATTTTCCGTTGTCCTTTAAAAGTAACAAGATTTGAAAGCAAGCAAAAAATGTGTTGACCAAACAATTATTGGTTACTCTTGACAGGGAGTACCAATGGACTTTGGAGCTGAATGAATGCTAAAAAAAACACAGCGCCCTTTTAAATAATTAAAGAAAATATACAATAAAACATTTTTTTTAAACGATTATTCTATTCTTAACTTACCTATCAATATTTTAAATAATGTGAAAAGAAATCCAATCAATAGCGTTTCAATTATACAACTCCCAGCAAATTAATCGAACTTCAATGACACTTTCGAGACATTGTTTTGATTCTAATCCCCAGTTGCGTTTAATTCTGTTAATTGTTATATTTGATCTTTTCTACCTGATGCCATTTCCAACGTTGCGTAATAAATAATTGCATCTAATTATAATGCTGTCTATGTTAATTTGAAACCTAGTAGTTATGAAAAACACCATCAAATCATCTAACTAGGAAAACGCTCTGAGTAACGCGTTGATGAGCGAGCACGGATACGCGGAACACCTCGAACCGAAATTATGTCTATCGAAAATGTCATTAAAAGCCAATAAATCTTGAATTTCGTCAGACTTGAATAAAAATCTCTAAATATTCCTAAAATGTTAGTATCAACCCTTATGATTGAACTGTTCCTTGTTAATATTCAAAAATCACAGGATCGCTTTAAAAAAATATACCTGGGACCACTCAAATCATATGATATTAGTGTGTACACAATATCAGATCAATCTGTTGAACGGTCATTATTAGTTTCATTTCGTTTGAAACTTTCTGCTCTAACTACCTTGCCTTGAACTGAAGATTCGAAGTCGCGGTGAATTTGACAACCAACACGCAAAATGTCACTAAAATTACAAAACCTTTTGAAAATAACTACAGATTTGACTGAAAATTGGCAAAAATACCTTAAATGTTGGTACCAATGACCATGCAAAGTTTTTAGTTGATCGGTCAATCGGTTCTAGTTTAAATTTCAAAAATCACAGGAAAAATGGTTTCAAATTTGAACCAATAGGTGGATTTGGCTGAAATTTATTATGATTGGGTACAATGTTGGTTGCAATGTCTTTGCTAAATTTCAAATTGATCAAACCAACCAATCGAAAGATAATTTTTTTTAAATTTGCACCAATCAGGGGATTTAAAAAATATTAGGGTCTGCAACAATCAGAAATGTTACGTGCTTTCAGCTCGATCGAAGAAAAACTCTGACCTGTATATCGTCAGTAACAGAAAAAAAACAACAAAAAAAAACAAAAAAAAACAGAGGTCCGTGCCAAAAGAGCCAAAAGGAGACGCTCGCTTCGCTCGCTCAAAAAGTGTCTTTAAAAAAACGATGCGCCAAGTCCTTTTTTAAAGTATTTCTCGGTTGTTGATATTTTTATTTCAATGGTACGATTAAAATTTGGAAAATTCGTTGACTTGGCTCCTTTTTTGATATCACTCCTTTTCAGTGCTGAATTTTTAGATTTCTTCTATTTTTTTATAGTTAAAGAGACTTGGCTGGTATTTTTACACGGAGTGTTTTTTCTGGGTACAATTTTACTATTAAATCTAGAACTGAAGAAGAACAAAAGAAAGTAGAAATAGTTGTCTTCAAATTGGCGGTGGTGGATTATTCGAATCGTTTTTAAAAATAATCTCGCGAGATCTCGCGTCTTGCGTTAAATATAGGTTAAATGTAGGCAGAGTTGGGTAAGTTACTTGTAAAAAGGAACTAGTTACTCTGTAAGTTACTTGATTTCAAAAGGAACTAAGTTACTTGGTAAGTTACTTGATTTGAAAAGTAACTGAGTAGTTACCGAAAATTTGAAGTTACTTTGAAGTTACTTTAAAGTTACTTTTCGGATATTTTTTCGACAAAAAACAAACGTGATCGAACTCCGTCGAAGGTTGAACTTGTTCGTTTAATTGCTAAGCAAGACAATTTTATTATTTGAATTAACTCACTGTCATCTTGCTCACAGTCAAAATGTAAATTAAAAATAAATGTAAATAAATTGCACTCGCGCTATAACGGGCAAACTAAATATGATTGCGCGCACCTCTTCCTCTTCCCTTCACTTCTTTAAATAGTCCATCCATGTGACAATCGCTTTGATTTGTGAAAGACTATCTTATTGGGTATACATTTTATGTAAAAGCGACCCTTATTGGCTAGTAGAATGACGTCATACTTGTTAATTCATTTGGATAGGTATGATTCTCGAAAAAAACTTGCAGCAGCATCCCCCAGCCCAACTACCTGCTATTGACTTGTGGAAGGAAATAGATCAATGGGAAGGAAGGACACACATTTCATTTCCTGTGATTTGTTGTCTGGGGGGTTGATTTTCTCTCAAGGGATAGATATGGAGTTTGTAGACTGTGAAAATACTAGGAAAACGCTCTGAGTAACGCGTTGATGAGCGAGCACGGATACGCGCAACACCTCGAACCGAAATTATGTTTATCGAAAATGTCATTAAAAGCCAATAATTCTTGAATTTTGTCACAGACTTGTATGAAAATCTCCAACCATTCCTAAAATATTGGTCCCAATAACCATGCAAAGTTTTAAATTGATCGATTGAACCTTTATGATTGACCGATTCCTTGTTAATTTCCAAAAATCACAGGATATCGTTCAAAAAAATTTTAAACGGTCATATCAGTTTCATAATATAGGAATCCTGCTCGTGATGTCATCTCTCCAAGGTCTCTAGAAATGTTGCAGTGAGCCATCTAGCGTTAAAAAGTAACAACACTGCCGTGGTATATCTCAAACAATTGGTTGACATTTCAAATTTATTCTGGCCAATGAAAGAAAATTAAAACAGCTCCAGAGCCTTCTTGACAGTCAGTTAGTCACTGACCAAGGTCCACATATTCAAAGCGTCTACCACTGAAGCGGCCATATTTAGTAATGTTGGCATGACAACAAGGTAATTAATTTTTCACGCAGGATGCCTATACGTTTGAAAGTTACTGCTCTAACAACCTTGAAGTGAAGATTCGAAGATGCCGTGAAATATGAAATTCGAGAAGTATGATAGCCAACACGCAAAATATCCGTAAACTGTCAATAACTTTTGAATTCAAACACAGTTTAGTCTGAAAATTGTCAAAAATACAAATAATGTTGGACCCGATGACCATGCAAAATTTTAAGTTGATCGGTCAAACGGTTCTGGCTTAAATTTCAAAAAGCACATAAAATATTTTTTTAAATTTTAACCAATGGGAGGATTTGGCTGAAAATTTGTAAAATAAGAGACAATATTGGTCCTAATGACCATGCAAAATATAAGGTCGATCACATTTGTCGAAGTCCATTTTCATTTTTCAGCCTATCAGGAGATGTTTATTTAAATTTCAACCAATTGATGGATTTCAAAAAAATTAGGGTCTGCAAACAGAGAAGGTTGGTTTTACATGTGTGCAAAATTTCAGATCGATCGGTGAAACGGTGCGACCTGTGTATCGGCTATTAGCAGCCAAAAAAAAAAAAAAAAAAAAACAGAGGTCTGTGCCAAAAGAGCCAAAAGGAGACGCTCGCTTCGCTCGCTCAACAATACCGAGTTCGCTTCGTTTCTGTATTCCTACAATATAACTGAAATTGCTCTGACAAAATGTCAAGCTTTAATCATCATTAAAAATAATTACGAATAACTGAAGAGATCTGATTCACAATAATAATAACGATGCATTGTGTGCCATTAGATCTTGCTTTCGAAAATGTAGTTTACCTTATTACGTGTACAAAGGATGATTCCATCATTACCGGGAGCTAAGATAGTTTCTGCAAAACATCAGCTTCACATTTCCTTTTAGAACTCATAAAATCCATCATAGAAATAAAAAACCTTAATGCGGATCTAAGTTTGTTTGTATTCTCCAAGAGTGGATCGATTCCTGATTTTATTACATCATCACATACAAAGTTAGTTTCATACTGTGAACATTTCGATCTCGATCGTCTGTAGGGATTTGATGGCAAGCAGCGCCATTAAAAGCGTGAATTTGAAAAGAATTGCTCACTCGTGTCCCTCTGCTCGCAGTTGTACACGTTCCCAATGAGGAGATGCAACTTGCTCCCAAAGTCGTAGACCATTATTTATGAAGTTCATATTTCTACCGCCAGGCTTTCTGCAGCTCATAAAACGCGCAGTTTATTTCCTTTGTTTTTCTTCATGTCGGGAAATTCGATTTCCACCAGCAGTGACTCTACCCCCCTCCCCTCCCGCCATTCCGAGATCCAGAGACCATCGAGCAGTTATTTGCACAATAATTTCGAGTTTATTTTAAGAACGACAAGAAACTATCTTTGCCGCAGCATACTTAAGAAGGGTCTTCAGTTGACTCTTATGATGGTCATCTCTTCTCTTTGATTTTATGTTTTTATCTGATGGTGAAGTAGCTTACATTTTACTGGTTATCAAAGTTTGAGCACATTTATTATTATGTGGTTTTATCTAAATCTAAAAATTCGGTTGCTCCAAAACTGAACTAAATCATAGCCAACTGACATTTCGTCTAAACTATAGAGAAAGTAGCCAGGAGATGTGTTGTGCGTTCAGAATGCCATCATACAATAACAGTTGTTGCGCAAAATTAGTGGCTCCTTGAGTGGCAAAAAAACTAATTTTTTGAAATCCTTTAGTTTTTATGTTGAACTGTCTAAATTGTAGGCACGTAATAGAAACCCATAGTAGACTTAGGACAGAATGTATATATTATTAAAAATAACAAGATTCCATTACGATTTCTTTCTTGAAAAAGTATACAAACTACAATACCTACTTTGAAAATTCTGATCAAACTTTACATTTTCTCACTAGTTGCACACACAGCGAAGAATAGTATAGTAAATTATTCTGTTGTGGAGTATACAATATTATAAATAATATACCTACATCGCATATTATGTTTGTCCACCAGATTTCAAAATGATCGGGCCAATATTGCGACTTCGATGTGGTCTACTTTTATTGATGCAACTTTCTGCACGTCTTCTACACAAAATCGTTCAGGACAAACTTCCATTATATATTTATCCAATCTAACTTTATTAAAGTAAGAAATGAGAGAAAAACTCTGCACATATTGTATTCAGCGCACCAGTATTACACTTGATTACCTTGTTATTTTCATTGCCTTACTTGCCAAGAAAACGCAATTCTTTAGGAAATCGATTAAGTTTTCATCGCTGTTTATTCTTACAATCTCAAGCAACGCCTTTGAAGAGTTTTATTAATTCTTTGAGTTTTCTTTGCTCCAGATTTGCACTTTTCCGAACACAATCTCCATTAGAAGACCTCGAATCATATCCTTAAACTGGGATAAAAGTCCTTATAGTTCGCTTTTTATTATCAGTGTTGATTTCTAAATCACTTTGGACTGTTCGAAATAAAACGAAAATCGGTTTTACTTATGTGTACTGACAAATGTGTGGCATACCTTCACGCTGGAATACGGAAAGATCTTTGAGGAATCAACACTTTCTAATAAAAAGTGTGTCCTCGTAGTTGTAAAATTATACCAGGATGAAAGAAAATGCAACAATTCCGAGATATTCTTTAAAATATTTGACCAAGCGTCTGCTTTGCGTCCTTTTGGCACGGATCTCTGTTTTTTTGTTTCGTTTTTCTGTTACAGGCGATATTATACAGATCGCGCCGATTCTCCGATCGAGCTGAAATATTGCACACGTGTAAAGATCAAAATAGATGGTTTGCAGACTGGTTTAACTTTTAAAATAAAATATCATTCCGATTGGTCAATCCGAACTCTAATCCGAACAATTTATTTTGTATTATCTTTCATTTAACACTGTGTTTTTGGTATTAAATCGAAAGATAATACGTATTAGCAGATAATACTTTTGTGAATACAGCTCCTGGAGCCAACTTGTCCGGAATATTGTTTCTTCCCGTTCTAATCTGCCTATAGCTGGTCCTACTTGGCTTCTAGTAGGTATAGTAAATCTAACCCCATAAAAAACACTCCGTGTAAAAAAAACAGCCAAGTCTCTTCAACTAAAAAAAATTATGAAATCTAAAAATTCTGCACTGAAACGTAGTGATATCAAAAAATGAGACAAGTCAAAACTTTATTTGAAAATTAAAAAATACTTGGCGCATCGTGTACATAAATAGCTTAGAAGTATAGGCTAGATATAAATACATATACTTGTAGTATACCTACAATGCCCTAAAAAAACGATGCGCCAAGTATTTTTTAATTTTCAAATAAAGTTTTGACTTGGCTCATTTTTTTGATATCACAACGTTTCAGTGCAGAATTTTTAGATTTCATAATTTTTTTTAGTTGAAGAGACTTGGCTGTTTTTTTTACACGGAGTGTTTTTTATGGGGATATCACTTATTTTTTTAGTTTATTTACACAACTTGTAAAACTTATTGGGGCAACAATGACTAATTCCTTTAAATAATACGCCATTTCCGAATTAGTTACTAAGAAAAATATTGTTTGGAGCTAAATATAAACTTAAAGTGATATGCCATGAAGAATTGCGAAAGCATCGTTCCAATAGGTCCAGCCGTTTTCGAGATATGGCATCACTTCCGGTTTTTAAAATGGCGGCTGAAAGCTCTTACACATTGTATTATTATGTATATAAATACTAATATTTCATTATAAGCCTTCTGAATATGTAGTTGGTTTTTATATAAAGGGGAAGTGAATTTAGGCAGATTTCGCTAAACTATGACGTCATTTCCGGTTTTAGTAATTAGACAACTTTAATTTCACTATTGTTATTTCGTATAGAGGACCGTGTGAATCGATTGGCGCAAATTTCGTTCAGATCGGTTTAGCCGTTTTTGAGATATGACGTCACTTCCGGTTTCAAAATGGCGGCACAAAAAATGTAGGCAAGGTATCTACAGGCAGACGAGCTGTATATGTGGTGAAAATTTCGGGTCAATCAACCCAGCCGTTTAGGCTGTGGCGGAGACCGCGGAATTTATTGGAAGATGAATAATAATCATTATCTGAAGAAAGCCGTATACAATTTCACGGTTTTCACGGTCCGCCAGCTCGCAAACGGCATAACCTATTGTTCCCAAATTTGGTATTTGTTGTGGGGTGGGCCATAGCTCGAAATTAAGATATTTCGCAACAATGTGAGATTTTCCAATTTTGAGATCCAGTAGGCCGAAAATGCCACTTTGATGCTTACAGTAAAAGTGGGTTGCTCCAGCCTTTAGGTTTGAACGGTATGTTGTGTGAGAGTGTGCGCGCCGTACGACTTGGCTGGCGTGGAGCGACCGCTCCACTAGATTATATTGGAAATTAAATAATTAATTAGACGGATAATTTGATTTTTGCATTTACTCTAGGAATTCATAACTCCATCGTATTTGATAACTTCTTATTCATCCACTTACATTCTGCTGACGAATTTCTCAGGATAAACAATTTTGCGCTGCTCTGCTCTTTGTCTTGAAGCCCACTCGGGGGAAGAAAACAATTCATATTATTGTTGTTAATTCAAGTGAAGACGCCCGACGAGCGATTGTTGACACTCCGCGCTCTAAGATGACAATTAAATCATTTTAATGAAATATCTTGGAGGATGGTAGGGTGGGAATAATAAGAACTAGGCGCAAGAAGTGTGTGAAATTCATGGCTTATTCATAATTGTACTCTTAGCGACGCTCCATTCTTTTACTGAACATCTTGGTTATTGGGGGGAATTGACTGTAAAAGGAGGGTGAAATCTTTTCATGTTAACAAACGTTCTTTGAAGATGTTCTCAAATTTGATTTCAAAACACATCTAAGTCTTACTCAACAGCTAATTTTTTTATTAAGAATGCTGATATAATTTTGAAAAGTGAATATTTATTAAAGGCAAAACAATGTATATAACTCCTCATCAGTCGCCATCAACACAGACTAGGAGGTCTATTCTGGAACGTTTTCCCAATTCCATTCTGATGGAATCCGGTACGGCCATAAGGATTAACATTGAATGAAATCGAATTCCATCAGAATTGGGAATTCAAATGTTCTAGAATAGAGCCCCAGATGTCTCATAATAAAATGGCCGACTGTGTTAGGATATTTTCTAAGAAAGAGTTGAATTCTTACAGGATTCAACAGTTTTACAATATACAATTGACAGAGATAACGATAATGCATTTATCTTATTAAAGGAGAGATAGGTCCTTTTTAAGTTGACCAAAATCTCCACTGCCAGACGACATTGACAGGTAAAACGCTTTTGGAAACATTCCTGTCAAAAGATCATTTGTTTCGTTGTACGTAATAATTGTCCTGCACATCTCCGAACTTAATTTAAACGAGTTTTTAAAAATTTATTGAATGTGCTGTATAAAGTGATATATGAAACACGTGTGAGCTATTTCTTTTAAATATTTCTATATGTCGTCTGTCAGAATGTCAAACTGTTATTTTCCAAGAACCCTAGAGTTACCTTGGTAACCCATGCTGTTTCCTTAAGCCAACGCCTACCTTCATTGGTCCTAATCAATCCTCAACCAGTGCTTGAACTTTACAAATAAAACAGAAGTCAACTTGTTTCACATCATTGTTCTATTTTAAGGATATTCATATCATTGATATTTCCCCTCTATTTTCTTGTGAAGCCATTCCATTGTATTTAACACCATGTTTCAAGCAGCATGTCGTGAGTGTGATAAGCGCCACCGGAAGTGACGTGTTAATGACGTTTTACGCGCCAACTCTCAAACTTTTAGTTCTATTTTCCACGAAGACTTAATGGCAGGCGATCATCGAGTACACTAATTTTAGATAATTTAATTACTTTGCATCGGAAAACCTTGACACTTGAACGAGCCACGTCACACGTCACATGAAGTGCAACTTGACATGCACGGACATGCACGGACATGCACGAACATGCACGGACATGCACGGACATGCACGGACATGCACGGACATGCACGGACATGCACGGACATGCACGGACATGCACGGACATGCACGGACATGCACGATGCAGAATGAAGGTGTGAAACATTGTTTCAATCAGTCAATGACGGCTCTCAAAGTCTTGGAAGGAATGAAATCCCAGTGTCAACAATAACTAATAACACGCCAAGAACAAAAATATAAAAATACTAATAGTATTTTATAGTAATATCATAGAATGGTAATATATTGGAGATTTCCTATCGTTATGAAAATGTGTTGGTTAAACAACCGAAAGTTATCTGAAAATCCGAAGTATAGAAGTCGGTTGGTAATATACCTATAGTTATTAGCGTTAAATTTTGAATTGTGGAAGAGTTCACCTATCAATGGCAGATAAAATGTCCATTACCAACACTTTGTGATTAGTCAAGTATTTTATTTTTTCTAATAAAATGTCCCTGCAAATAGTTACCCATTCATCAAACAATTTGTTTTTGGCTTAGTTGAAATTTTTAATGAGAAATGAGCAATCATTTAACATATTTTGCTTCAACTTTTCTTCTTGAATTTAAAGTTAATCTAAAACTACAGATTCACTATCATGAAGTTTCGTTTATGAATGTGCTCACACAGTTCATTTTGAAAGCATCCATTCTTGTTTCATCACCCCGCTCATGTGTACCTCGGTGGTTGAAAACATGAATAGGGCAGATCCACATAAATTAACATGCAGTTTTATTACATTTAAACAGCTTGCAAGAGAAATTGCAGTGTTATTCGGGCCCCAGTCGCCTCGGTACGGTCATCATGCATATACATAGCAGGGCGCTCAATGTGATCACTGAGTTATTCTTGTTGCCCTGAATATCAAATACTGCCAAACAACACGGCTCTGGGTGTAGACTCAGCCAATCAAAAGCCGTCCTGTTAACTCGTCTGGCAATAATACGTGTTAACGAGGCAAGGGATGGTCGGCGTGCGTTCAACTTGACGCCACGCTGATAATGTCGAGTTGCTTACAACTTGGAGGGTGAGATTTGTTTGAGCGTGAAGAGATGTTTGATTTGTTAGCGCGGTACAATGAGACCGTTCTACTGATCAAGCTGAAATTTGACGCGTCATAACAAAATTGGCAATTCTGGTGATCAATAATTCTAATCAATCATGTTAACATTTATATAAATGCATTACCTTTTCTACTCATACAGATTCTACTTCGCTAATTAGGGGCTGTTCATAAAGTATGTCTCGAAAAATCGGTTCTTCAATGAGTAGCATATTCATCCAAAAATATCACAGTAAAATACGGTATGACTAACCTAGTTAATATAGGAGTGGTTTATTTACTTATCGGTTTATGCAAATCTAGTGGTCGGTCACCACACGCCAGCCAAGTCGTACTTACATATGACTAATATGACTAACAAAGACTAATACTAGCTATTTGTTCTCTGTACCTGTTATTACACAGCCATATTGACTATATAGAAGGCAACGGAATTCCAGAGATGCAGTTGTATAATTCGCGATAAAGTGCAATTGTGGTCAACTGACAAGCTAATGGATCAGCTCTGTGGCAATTTGTATTGGCAGACACAATCTAATCATTAATACATCATTAAGACTTCGTAGCAGAAGATATACAAATATTTCAATAAATAGTGTTATTTTACAAATGGTGGCGGAAGTGGGATATTTTGTAATTGTGTTTTTCCATACGTGAGCTTTATTTATGAGACGTATGTGATTCATTTATGTAATCTGTGATTGCTTTCAAATCTAAAACTGTTATGTGTATCCATTTAGAATAACCATGTTGTTTTCTCGCCTTGTAGGTATTCAATTGATCTTTTATGAGTATTATTGCAGGAAATCAGGGCTTTCTTGAACTAGTGAATAAAATTTCAACACCATGTTGCTAATAATTATCTCGGACCGCAAATTTTGTAGATTTAGAAAAGTGAACATATGGGAAAACGCTCTGTGTTGATCTGGTCCAACAAGTCGTATCGAAGTTACTTAGCGCATAGAAATACTTCATCTGAACTCAAACAAACTCCGTGCTTTGCATTGCAACTCGGCAAGAGGCATGTACTTGGAGCAGAGAACTAGCGAAGTTGGTGATGCGCGCATTGATGATGCGCCAATGTGAATGTTAACCCGACCTGGGAATAATAAAATGCAAAACATTTAATTCAATGATAACATTTTTTACAGGTATTTCAAAATAAGCTTCAAGAACAAAGGTAAACATTGGAGATAATATTTCCTAAATATCGCTACAACTTTCGAACCATTCAATTATGAAAAATGTGAAAACAATTAGTGTGGCTTATTTTTAGTCGACCTCAGCAATGTAAACAACAACTTAACATTTGTTAGTGGTTAGGCGGAAGAAAAGCTCTCAGCGCTTTATATCACTGTATTATTTTACTTTACTTTTTTATAAATACAATATTTGTGTCCAAACTTGTGTCAAATCTGAGAAACAGAGAATGTTCATGTTTGACACGAGTCTGAGCACAAATATTGTATTTATGTTGGTGTTTGAGTCTAAGATTGACTCAAATATTACCCATGGTAAATATTTTTCGCATTTTTAATCATTTTAATAGTTCAAACGTTATAACAACATTTAGGATTTACCAAAGACTAAATAACTGTGATTTACTTTCGAGTTTAGCCGACTCTTTAATGACAATAACTCTTTTAAAATTATTTGCCGATTGAGTAGATAAAGTCTACAGGTACACATTTTATCAATGATGTTAGAATATTATTAATCATATATATATATAATTATTAAAGGTTGTTTTAAATGGTACAACACGATCAAGAGATCAATAAATGATCAGATCTTCAATAAGCGACACAATAGAACAAAAACAAAGAACTAGAATACAGCTCACAAAAACAAACTCCAAAACAACTCTAATGGATAGCTAATTCCTGAACTCATAAATAAAATCTTGTGTATAATTCGTCAGGTGGCGCTGTGTTTGGCCCCGTGGGAAATTGTGCCACATTAGACCGATCCGCTGCATAGCGTCGAATCATTCACGCTTAAGCACACTGCCAGTAAATCGCATCAGAACCAATCATCTATCGAGAATTATGTTTCGAATAAACTCTCTGAATTGACACCGCACTGGTCAATTGAGCCGACCAATGGGATGATGGAATCGCGGATCACGTGGTCTGCGATGAGCGATGATGGAGATGAGTGGACATGTTGGGAAAGAGCTTGATTGAATCGGGATAAATTAGTGAGACAGAGCGCACGAAATCGCATATTTCGATCGGAATTGAAACGGCTGATAGGAATTGGTACTGATTCTCTTCGATTGGTTTACTAATGTGTGTCTGCTACATTTACGGGCTATGAAAAGGGTCGACGCGTAAATATTCAAAAACACAGTTTACAAAAGTACTTCATAAACGCAATGTGTAACGTGTAGGTAATCGAGCCTTAATAATTAATATGCAGTGTAGGTATAGCAGCTGTAAAGATTTGAACTTTAATGATTTAGGTCAATGTATGGTGTATAATTCCTTCTAGAACAAAGCTAACAAATATTTCGAAATAAGCTTAAAATGCAAAACAAAACTTATTACCTAGGGTGTGACTTCATGACAGATTTGATAAAAATTATAAAATATTAAAAATGCAAGTCTCACTGTAAAAGATTTCGAGATCACCTGAAAAACGGTTCAATTTCACATTTCGACCAATCCTAAGGCTGTGATACACTATACAGCAAACTGCTATAGGTTGTAAGTATTAGAGCATTAGTATAATTATGATATTTCAGTGCGATCAGAGAAACCTGTGACCTGCATCACACAGTGTTTGGTCGAGTGTGAGGGGGGTGAGGGAGGGGAGGGTAATCATTGAATGGGGCTATTTGAACAGGACTGTGTATACATTGCACTTGGAATGAAATCTAGAGAGCCTGCTCAATGATTCAGAGTGCAGTTGATGCGCCTGCAACTGCACATGTGTGCTAGACGGCCGTGACTGTGTGTACAGTGCAGTCTAGAGGGCCGTGTCTGTGTGTACAGTGCAGTCTAGAGGGCCGCAGTGGCGTGCCGAACCTATCTTGAGGACCGGTGCTAACTCATTGATGGGTATACCCACCCACCCCCTATGGTAATTTATTATATATTAGCAATAATAAATACCTTAAAATGCCTCGCAGCGATTTTTTTGGGTTTTGGCTGCCTTAGGACGGGTTTAAAAATATTTAACATGAGCAATATATCACACAAAAATAGCCGCGCAGTGAAACTTTTTGATTTTAACTACATTAGAACGGGTTAAAAATGATTTTACAGGCAAGTTATATTTTTAAAATAAAACAAAAAGTGATTCATTTATAAAAAGAAAATCACTCATGAAAATGCGGTGCAGAGAATTTTTTGGTTTTAGGCTACCTAGGACGGGTGTAAAATGATTTTACAAATTACTCTGTTTTTTAAGGAAAAACAGAAAACTCCTTAATTTATATTTAAGTGATAAAATGCATAAGAAAGCCGCGCAGCGAAGTTTTTTGTTCGTGACTATATTTGAGCGGGTTTAAAACGATTTTACAGGTACTATATTTTTGAAAGAAAACAAAAAAGGCTGTATATAATTAATAGCAAAAAAAAATCACACATCAAAATGCGGCGCAGCGAATTTTTTGGTATTTAGAATGATTTTACATTAGCTAAAATCAAATTCAAATCGCAGCGATTTTTTTTGTTTTTGGCTTCATAGAACGGGTTTATAATGATTTAACAGGAACTTAATTTTGAAAAGAAAAGATAATTTTAAAAAGCACACATAAAAATGCCGCGCAGCAGTTTTTTGCTTTTTGGCTATCTTAGGGCGGGTTTAAAATTATTTTTACATTAGCATTAAAATCACACATCAAATAGCCGCGCAGAGAAGTTTTTTGTTCTTTACTACATTAGAACGGGTTAAAACTGATTTAACAGGTACTATATTTTTGAAATAAAACAAAAGGGTTATTAATTTATAAAAATTAAATACACATAAAAATGCCGTGCAGCGAATTTTTTGGTTTTCGGCTACCTAGTATGGGTTTAAAATGATTTTATGTTACTCTGTTTTTTAAGGAAAAACAGAAAAGTCCTTAATTTATATTAGTGAAAAATTTTGCATGAGAAAGCCGCGCAGCGAAATTTTCGTTCTTCGCTACATTAGAGCGGGTTTAAAATGATTTTACAGGTATAGGTACAATAATTGTGAATGAAAACATAAAAGTCATTAATTTACATTTGTTACAAAATCACATATAGGTACAAATGCCGCGCAGCGAATAATTTTTTGATTTAGGCTACTTCAGGACGTGTTAAAAATGATTTTGGTGCATATTAATTCAATGGATTCAGTGGATTCATGTTCGTTAAGGTGGCTGCATATCACGTGACTTTTCAACCAAAAAGCTACACATTTTCATTTGGAAGGGTTCAGTTTAGCAAATACTTTTCACTCATCAGATAAGTTAGGACACATCTGTTGGAACTTATCTACGCAGAAAAGAACTGCGAAAATAACTTATTAGATGATTTTACTTCCTTGCACCTAAATATTCTCAAATCAAGACCTGAAGTTTAAGGAAATCCTATGAGTTGCCAAGAACAGCAAACTTTAATCTAATAAAAGGGCACATATGCATCACAAACCTGACACAATTTTGCCAACAAAACATGCGCTCTTTCTTCATCTTTCCAACGAAATGTTGAGATATTAATTATATCCACTATTATGAATGTAATATTTAAAATAACAGCACTTGGTTTTGACAGTCTTCACACGCGTACGTATACACGATATTTGTGTTGTTTTTATTATAAAACCACTGCAAAATTAAATAATATTGACTGCAAATATTGATAAGCTTCTGAATGCAGTGAATTTCCTTCATAAATCACCTTGGATTACTCAACATGAACGATGTAAGGTATGTACTCATAGGTAACTATTTCTTTTGATCGGATGTAGAGAAATAAAGTCACGTGATATGTATTGGCCTTAATTTACATCCATCATAAATTTTACACAGAAAAATGTATCACAGCGATAATTATATTTTCGATGCTTATTAATTGCTGATAATAAATTACTTTTTTCGATCCAGCATGCAGGAGCATGAAAGAAAATGCAGAAGATGATTCTCTAAGTGTTATCATGTTTTTAGGGTTCATCAAATCCTTTCAATAAGTACTGAAAATAGGTAAATTTAATATTGTTTCATAAATATTTTAGTATCCCTCCACCCACCGAACTATCAACAATTTTTTGTAACCACCCACGCACCTAGTCCTACTCAACCCCTCAAAAAATGTATCAAGCATTAGCACAAATATACGTGTTCACTGCATACATTTCTTGATAGAAACTTTTGTTCCCTTTCCTTATCGATATTTACAATTACTGTTTGCTGTGTGAAATAGACACCCTTATCACCACGTTTGTGTGATACATTAAGTTGTATTAGTGAAGAATGTATCACTGTTACATTATAAAGTGTGTCTCAAGGTGGGTAGGTCCCCTTGCGGGGACCACCCACCCCCAAAAAATGACTGTGCTTGAGCACTAAATTTAGATAGGTCGGCATGCCACTGGAGGGCCGTGTCTGTGTACTGTGCAGTTTAGAGGGCTGTGAGCGGCATGGCAACAGGCTGATTGAATGCGCCAAACTGCGGCGCTTCGAACCCGGGTCAATGAAGCAATACACTGCACTTATTTACCCCCAGGGGGCCCAATCGGAGTACACGTCGTTGGGTTCTTAGATCTCATACACTTTTCTCGGAGGAGAAAGCGTATTTACCTTGACTTTTCAAAATTAATTTACTCCATATTCCGATTTTTCCCGCCTTCTCAAATCATTGTCAAATGACGTGTAAGAGTTCAATCACAGATTTGGTCAAATATTTTAAACATCGTACACCCCTTCATTACCATTAAAATGTATACCTATGTTTTAGCGCGTAGCGACCGCTTCCGCTTAAAACTTATGGCTCAATTTTTTTTTATCTGTGCTTTTTGCATTAAATTTCAAACAAAGTCACGGAGCAAGTTAATTTTTTCACTAACTATTCATTACTATCCAGTGCAGATGGCTTATGATTTCCAGCAAAATCTGTTTATTATAGTTTCATCGGAAACCTGATTTGTAGTTTGTACTTAGCTTGGCAATGGGGATGAAAGAAACTCTGTGTGCAAATTGAAACTGGAATCTTTTTCTTTTATTTATTTATTTATTTATTTGTTTGTACAATATATCCAACAGAGTAAAACTCCACAAGTGGACATAACATATAAAATAACAACAAATTATGAAAAACTAACAGAGAAAAGCAATTGATACAATAAGTTAAAAATTAAAAAAGGAAAAATTTGAAGAATCACCACAAACTAAATTATACTAATCTAATGCTAATCTATGAATCTAATCTAAACTGGGGCTAAATCAAATACAAATTAATTACAAGTGGACCTAATGTTTTCAATAGAATTGTTGAATATATCTAATGTGTTATCAATTTGGAAGTTAAAATTATCAAAAGAATACATAGGTAATTCTATTAACACAAGAAATTTTTATCCTACTTTTATGAGTTTTAAATGATGATTTGTGGCGAGTGAGGCGGGAATGAACTGAGGGATAGATTTTAGACAGAAGTTGAGGACAGTCGATTGAGTTATTAATTAATTTATGAAGAAATAAAATGTCAGTTAGTTTTCTCCGTTGTGAAAGCGTGTGCAATTTAGCTGACCGGCATAAATCATTATAATCTCTCCTGTGGTATTGTATTTTATTTTTATAACAAATCCATTTTATGAAACGCTGCTGAACCTTTTCAAGAAAAGCAATCTTGGTAACTTGATGTGGATTCCATATTATCGACGCATAATCTAAATATGGTCGTACTGTTGTTAAAAATAGCATTCTGTTCGTCGGAATCTAGTGGAGCGGTCGCTTCACCCAGCCAAGTCGTACCGTACACTCACACCCACTCAACATACCGTAAATGCCTAATAATAAACTGAGGAGCAGACCAAACACTTTTACTGTAAGCAACAACCTGGCATTTTCGGCCTACTGGATCTTAAAATTGGAGAATCTCACATTGTTGCGAAATATCTTAATTTCGAGCTATGGCCCACCTGACAACATTTACCAAATTTGAGAACAATAGGTTATTCCATTTGTGAGCTAGAGGGCCGTGAAAACAGTGAAATTACATCACTTTCATCTTCTTTAGATGATTCTGACGATGATGTCAGGCAACCCCGCTGTCACCGCCACAGCTTAAACGGCTGAGCCGATCGATCTGAAATTTTCACCACATGTGCACTTTTGGCGTCTGATGATACCTTGCTCTTACGAATTTTTTGTGCCACCATTTTGAAACCGGATGGGACGTCATATCTAGAAAACGGCTATACCGATCGGAACGAAATTTACGCCAATCGATTCAGACGGTCATCTATATAAAATATCTCAAGACAAAATATAAATTTATTATTAATGAAACCGGAAATACCGTAATAAATAAGCTAAATTTAACTAAAATCACCTCTTATTACAATAATTACATATTCAGAAGGCTTATAATGATAAATAACATTTATGGTTGTAAATTGAAGGTGGCACTGATTTCTGCCGCCATTTTGAAAACCAGAAATGATGCCATATCTCGAAAATAGCTTGACCGATTGGGACAATACTTTCCCAATTCTTCATGGCGTATCATTTTAGGCATATATTTATCACCAAACGCAAATTTTATTAGTAACCAAATCGGCACCTGAAGAAGAATCTAGTGGAGCGGTCGCTCCACCCAGCCAAGTCGTACCGTATACACTCACACTCACTCTACATACCGTAAATGCCTATATAAACTGAGGAGCAGACCAAGCACTTTTACTGTAAGCAACAACATGGCATTTTCGGCCTACTGGATCTTAAAATAGGAAAATCACACATTGTTGCGAAATATCTTAATTTCGAGCTATGGCCCACCCCACCACATAAACCAAATTTGGGAACAATAGGTTATGCCATTTGCGAGCTAGAGGGCCGTGAAAACAGTGAAATTACACCCCTTTTAAAAGGTATCTGATTATTACTAGGAAAACGCTATGTGAAACGCGTTGATGAGCGAGCACGGATACACGCAACACCTCGAACCGAAATTATGTCTATCGAATGTCATTAAAAGCCAACAATTCTTTAGTTTCGTCACAGACTTGTATAAAAATCTCCAAAATCTCCACAAATATTGGTGCCAATCCTTGCTAAGTTTTAAGTTGATCGATTAAACCTTTATGATTGAACGGTTCCTTGTTAATTTTCAAAAATCACAGGATCTCGTTCAAAAAATATACCTGGGACCACCCATATGATATGATATGTAGTGTGTGTACACAATATCAGATCAATCTGTTGAACGGTCATTATTAGTTTCATTTCGTTTGAAACTTTCTGCTCTAACTACCTTGCCTTGAACTGAAGATTCGAAGTCACCGTGAATTTGACAGCCAACACGCAAAATGTCCCTAAAATGACAAAAACTTTTGAAAATAACGACAGATTAGAGTGAAAATTGGCAAAAATACCTTAAATGTTGGTACAAATGACCATGCGAAGTTTTTAGTTGGTCGGTCAATCGGTTCCAGTTTAAATTTCAAAAATCACAGGAAAAATGGTTTCAAATTTGAACCAATTGGAGGATTTGGCTGAATTTTTTTTTGATTGGGTACAATGTTGGTTGCAATGACTTTGCTAAATTTCAAATTGATCGAACCAACCAATCGAAAGATAATTTTTATAAAATTTGAACCAATCACAGGATCTCGTTCAGAAAAGATCCCAGGGATCGCATAGATTACGTTAGTATGTGTACAAAATTTCAGATCGATTGGTTGTGCGGTTTGACCTGGGCAGTGAACACAAAAAAACAAAAAAACAAAAAAACAAAAAAACAAAAAAACAAAAAAAAACACACAGAGAAAGTGCCATAAGTGTACCGTGGTGACGCTCGCTACGCTCGCTCAATTAATCTGATGTCAGGAAACGTCGCTGCCACCGCCACAGCCTAAACGGCTTAACCGATTGATTTGAAATTTTTACCACATATGCACTTTTGGCGTCTGAGGTGCCTTTTGCTATAACTGGTTTTGTGCCGCCATTTTGAAACCGAAAGTGACGTCATATCTCAGAAACGGCTGAACCGAGCGGAACGAAATTTGCGCCAATCGATTCAGACGGTCATCTTTATGAAATATCAATAGTCGAAATAAAAATGCACTATTACGAAAACCGGAAATGATGCCATAAAAATGCCAAATCTGACTAAAATCATCTCTTATAACAATAACTACATATTCAGAAGGCTTATAATGTTACATAACGTTTATAGATACAAATTTTAGGTGGCAGTGATGTCAGCCGCCATTTTGAAAACCGGAAGGGATGCGATAACTCGAGAACGGCTGGACCGATTAGAACGATGCTTTCGCAATTCATCATGGAATATAATTTTAAGCGTACATTTAGCACCAAACACAATTCTTCTTAGCAACCAAACCACAAAGGCGTATTTTTTTAAAGGAATTATAGTCATTGGTGACAAAGTATATGTTACAAGTTGTATGAATAAACTGAAAAAAGGAGTGATATCCCCATAAAAAACACTCCGTGTAAAAATACCAGCCAAGTCTCTTTAACTAAAAAATAATAGAAGATATCTAAAAATTCAGCACTGAAAAGGAGTGATATCAAAAAATTACCAAGTCAAAATTTTTTAAAAAATACTTGGCGCATCGTTTTTCTAGGGATAGATATATTTTATGTATAGATGAGTATATTTGATTTCCGGCCTACTTCTTTACTATTTATATGCACGATGCGCCAAGTATTTTTTGAAACATTTTGACTTGGCCATTTTTTGATATCACTCCTTTTCAGTGCTGAATTTTTACATATCTTCTATTTTTTTTTAGTTAAAGAGACTTGGCTGGTATTTTTACACGGAGTGTTTTTTATGGGTTGAGAAATACTTGAAACAAGTACGTCTCAGAAATCCAAGCATTTGAAAAGCTTTAGTAGCTGTGGCATTAATATGACTTTTGAAAGATAAATCCGAGCTCAGCATGACACCTAAATCCTTAATTTTCTGAACTCGCTCAAGAATGTTACCGTTCAGCATGTAATTAAAGTTAAAATTTGATGCTTTAAGAGTGAAAGTGATTGCGTTACATTTGCTGAAGTTAAGTTGCAGTTGCCAAAGATTACACCAACAGGAGAGAGCCGTCAGATCATCTTGTAACTTTTGACAATCCTGGACAGAGGATATTGGTTGGTATAACTTGAGGTCATCCGCATATAACATGCACTCTGAATTTGATATTATGTCCGGGATGTCATATACAAATAATACGAAAAGCAGGGGTCCCAGCACCGACCCCTGGGGCACACCTGAGGTCACACCGACAGGATCCGATTTGTCTCCATTCACAATTACTACTTGCCTCCGATCTGTCAAGTAGCTTGAAAGAAGTTTGTGCAATTGGCCTAAAATTCCAAACGAAGTTAATTTATGCAATAGCAAAACATGGTTAACACTGTCGAAAGCTTTAGAGAAGTCGGTGTATATAGCATCTACTTGCTTCAAATTGTTTAAATGACGTGCAAGATCGTCCACATAAATGCCAAGATTAGTAACAGTTGACCTCTTATTGAGGAATCCATGTTGGTACATATTTATGTATTGCTGGCAATGGTCATGAATGCGCCGATGCAGTAAACTTTCAAAAACTTTGGAAACGACAGGTAACAATGATATTGGTCTATAGTTTTTAACATCAAATCGACTGCCTTTCTTCAATATGGGAGTGACATGCGCCACTTTCCATCGGTCAGGAAAAACTCCTTTAGACAAGCAACAGTTGAAGAGAAGAGCCAGAGCAAACGAGAGAGGTCTGGCGCATCTCTTGACAAACGACACGGGGAGGTTATCAGGTCCAGTAGCCTTCCCATTCTTCAATGTCTTCAGCTGTTGAAATACTTCTGTCTCGGAGAAAGCAAGTGTAGACAATGTATCGCTGACGGTAAGAGTGTTTGACCGATCATCACCAAATTTTGCATGGTCATTGGGACCAGCATATTAATTTTTCTTTTACAAATCTCTAATTAACTTTATGAGTTAATTGATACTTTACTGACATTTTTATGCTTGATTTGTAATATATGTCAAAATGTACCTATCACTTCTTTATCACTACCAATTAGATAGAGTAGCTAAGGCCGGGCTGGACCAACGTTGGATTAAGTTATTTATCGATGGTTAGTGGAATTAAGTGAATCCTATTGGCTGTGGAATTCGCGCCAACTGGATTCATTGGTTATTTTCCCACTAACTATCGATAGTTAGCTAATCTTAAGTTGGTCCTACCCGACGTTAGAGAGTTAGATTATCTTCAAAGCGTCAAGGTATGTAGAGGAACAGATTTCACACCAATTCGTATTCAACACGAAGGCTCGCTTATCAACGCGTTACACCGAGCGTTTTCCTAGTAATAGTGATGCATATAGAATCATTTGATGAAAGGACACACAGTGTATGTTATTCCATCAACAGATCTGCTTGTACTCTAGTCCTGAAGCTAGTGTATAGTTTGTTTATTTGTATCAAGCCACATGAACCGGCTCCTCCACCTCATCTCAAATCTGAACCGGCACTTCCATCAGAGCAAGCAAGTCCAACATGACGCAATTATGTAATAGAGTTCTTGGCATCATATTCACGCTAATATATTATACCAAACAAACTATAGCATAGTATTTGTTAGTGTGAATTGCTGTTGTGTCATCAAAAGTGTCATGATCAAATGCTAGTCGATTATTTACAACTTGATTCCATGCGTTATTGACGCACTCTGTACAGATGTACTATTTAACTCTAAATCAAAAAGGTGATATGACGCGTTTAATGACGATATAAAATATTATTATATTTGCTAACACCAAGGCTCGATTTGGAAATACCCCGATAAATGTATCTCCATTTGTATCTAAATGTAATCGGAGCGCTCCGGTCAAAATATGAATCGTATAAATCGATGTCGACTGTCATTCCAAAGTCCTAGCAACTTGCAACTTTCTTTGATGCAACTCTCTTTTGTTTGAACACTTCTTTTATTGTCACAAATAATAAATATACAATAAACACTCTTCCACTAAGTCCCTAAAAGGGACTTATCTGTGGATTAATACAAAATAATAATACAGTACAGTTGATTCACATTAAATAATACAAGAAAAGAAACACAAACATACACAAATGAATATAATTCAACTTCAAATGTGAAAGGATCATAACCATAAGGATCAAATTTTAATTGCAGTAAAAAAAAAGAATTAATTATGCAAGAGCCATTTTTTAACTAAAACTTTTACTTGATTGTAATTTTCTAATTCTCTTAAATTGCCTGGTAACGTATTAAAAATGGAAAGGGTTTGAAATTTAAGTGACCTTCTACCATACTTGTTGGTATGAACGGGGATAATAAAATTACTGAGTAAACTATGTCGAGTATTAAAATGATGGGAATTTACTTGTTTGAAAGTTTCAGAAAAATAATGTTTAATGATGAATTTATAAGTAAACAAATCAGTGACTTGTAAAACATTACAATATTGAAACATTTTATCGTAATTATTGTTAAGGCTGAACTTGATAAAAGGGGGTAGGATTGATTTTAACATTTTATTCTGAATAATGGTAATTTGACTAATAGATGCAATTAATGTCATTGATGCAACTGCCTTGGATGCACTTGTGCGTTCACAAAGTGGTTTGAAAATAGATTTGCTGTTGGTATATTCTTAAATAATCATGAAGGACGGAACTAAACACAATATAAACTAAACTAATTACAAAGTGCATTATTTTCTTAAATGCATCTCATTATGAATCTCGATCTTTAGTTGCATTAATTTCCTGCAGAGCACACTAATTGCATTACAGAGTCAATTGGTAATTCTATTGTCTGCGCCATTAGAGCGGCCATAATGTGATTAACAACTACGCTGATAGCTTCTTGAAAACATCAAAGCCACAAATTGTCCCTGATGGAGGATGTTTATTTAAAAACACATGCACTTAGAAGCTAAGGAAACTTGCAATCACCGTTCCTATAGTGTAATTAAATTGGGTATGCATCAATGAAAACAGTTTACGTAAGTTACATTATGTTAGTAAGTTCATATAAAAAATATAAAAAAATATAACTATATTTTGCTGGCATTATTTTGCTCCATCCTTGCTGCAAAAAGTTGAAGTGACAATGAAGTGACAGCGTTAAAAATACCAGCCAAGTCTCCTCAACAACATCAACAACAAATCCAAACGTTCAGAACTGAAAAGTGGTGATATCAAAAAATGGGCCACATCAAGACAATTATTAAAAAATAATTTTTAAAAGTGAATAAATATACTAAAAGCGTCACGTGTGTAATGGAACCATTTGCGCGACAACCTTGATCAAGATCGCGTTACGCAAGAAGAGCGAATCACATGAACCGATTACGGGACTGGACTGATGGATGTATTACTTGCAGTTGGTATAGTACTCAAATAATAATTGCTTGTTCTTATATTATTTCATTATTTCAAACAGAATTATGTCGCATGCAATATAATTTAACTTTGTCATGTAATTTCTAATTGTGTAATGTTGATTGACTTTTAATTAGTAAATTGCCTTGCTTTGAAGTTTTATTGTATGGATCAATTCCACCAACTCCTATACTATCAACTTCATAGACTTCCTATCATCTAGGCAGCTCCCATAGCTGATGCTTCGGAGAATGGTGTAGATGAATCTGGACAGAGCAAGCAGAACCGGTTGAGCTAATGTCAATGCTTGTCAAGTGTAAAATACAATCCCCATAAAAAACACTCCGTGTAAAAATACCAGCCAAGTCTTTTCAACTATAAAAAATATAAGAAATCTAAAAATTCAGCACTGAAAAGTAGTGATATCAAAAAATGGGCCAAGTCAAAACTTAATTTTAAAAACCAAAATATACTTGGCGCATCGTGCATATACCTAGATAGATTAGACGTTTAGGCTATATGTGAAATAAACATAAAATCTACCTACATAGATACATATAATATACCTATAATGCCCTAAAAAACGATGCGCCAAGTATATTTTGGTTTTTAGAATTAAGTTTTGACTTGGCCCATTTTTTGATATCACTAGTTTTCAGTGCTGAATTTTTAAATTTCTTATTTTTTTTTTATAGTTGAAAAGACTTGGCTGGTATTTTTACACGGAGTGTTTTTTATGGGGATATCACTCCTTTTTTAGATTATTCACACACTTGTAACACAATATGTAGGAGCAGCAATGACTAATTCCTATAAAAAAATAAACCATTTCCGATATGGTTATTAATTTAAGGTGCGTTTAGTACTAAATAATGCTTAAAATGATACTACATGAAGAAAACCGAAAGCTTTGTTCCAATCGGTCCAGCCGTTTTCGAGATATGGCATCACTTCCGGTTAACAAAATGGCGGCTGAAATCACTGCCACTAGAATGTATTTATATAAATGTTATGTATCATTATGAGCCTTCTGAATATGTAGTGATTGCAGTAAGAGGTGATTAAAGTCTGATTTTTCATTTTTATGACGTCATTTCCAGTTTCGGTAATAGTAAATGTATATTTCGACTATTGATATTTCATAAAGATGAATATCGATTGGAGCAAATTTCGTTCCGATCGGTCCAGCCGCTTACTAGATATGACGTCACATCCGGTTTCAAAATGGCGGCACAAAAAATTCGTAAGGGCAAGGTATCATCAGACGCCAAAAGTGCACATGTGGTAAAAATTTCAGATCGATCGGCTCAGCCGTTTAGGCTGTGACGGTGACAGCGGTGTTTTCTGATATCTGAATCATCATCATCTAAAGAAGAAGATGAAAGTGATGTAATTTCACTGTTTTCACGGCCCTCTAGCTCGCAAATGGCATAACCTATTGTTCCCAAATTTGGTATTTGTGGTGGGGTGGGCCATAGCTCGAAATTAAGATATTTCACAACAATGTGAGGTTTTCCAATTTTATGATCCAGTATGCCGAAAATGCTATGTTGTTGCTTACAGTAAAAGTGGTTGGTCTGCTCCTCAGTTTATTAGGCAGTAACGGTATGTTGAGTGAGTGTGAGTGTACGGTACGACTTGGCTGGGTGGAGCGACCGCTCCACTAGATGTAATTATAACAGTTTTTATTTTCATAATGTTTGGGATATTTCATTCTGTAGGTATTTATTTTATTTTAATAGATAATGCCGAATGTTTCGATTCTCATTAGAATCTTCTTCAGGACAAAATTAACTTTAAAAAAATCATCGATAACAATCACGTTAAACATATTGCTAAAAAAATCGTAAAGGCAATAAAAATCCACAAATCACGGAAAATCAATCTAGTGGAGCGGTCGCTCCACCCAGCCAAGTCGTACCGTACACTCACACTCACTCAACATACCGTAAATGCCTAATAAACTGAGGAGCAGACCAACCACTTTTACTGTAAGCAACAACATGGCATTTTCGGCCTACTGGATCTTAAAATTGGAAAATCTCACATTGTTGCAAAATATCTTAATTTCGAGCTATGGCCCACCCCACCCCATATACCGAATTTGGGAACAATAGGGTATGTCATTTTCGTGCTAGAGGGCCGTGAAATATGTAAAATTACACCACTTTCTGATTCTGAAGATGATGATTCTGATGATATCAGGAAACACTGTTGACAGCGCCACAGCCTAAGCGGCTGAGCCGATCGATCTGAAATTTTTACCATATATGCACTTTTGGCGTCTGATGATACCTTGTCCTTACGAATTTTTTGTGCCACCATTTTGAAACCGGAAGTGACGTCATATCTTAAAAACTGATGGACCAATTGGGACGAAACTAGCGCCAAACGATTCGGATGGTCTTCTCAATGAAATATCAATAGTCAAAATAGAAATGTACTTTTACCGAAACCGGAAATGACGTCATAAAAATGCCAAATTTGAATGAAATCATCTCTTATAACAATAACTACATATTCAGAAGGCTTATAATGTTACATAGCATTTAAAGACACAAATTTTAGGTGGCAGTGAAGTCAGCCGCCATTTTGAAAACCGGAAGTGATGCCATAACTCGAGAACGACTGGACCGATTGGAACGAAACTTGCGCTATACTTTATAGCATATCATTTATGGCATATACATAGTAACAAGCACAACTTTTCTTAGCAACCAAATCAAAAAGGCGTATTTTTTTAAAGGAATTATAGTCTTTGGTTCCACAATATATGCTACAAATTGTAAGAATAAACTGAAAAAAGGAATGATATCCCATAAAAAACACTCCGTGTAAAAATACCAGCCAAGTCTCTTCAACTAAAAAAAAAATAGAAGAAATCTAAAAATTCAGCACTGAAAAGTAGTGATATCAAAAAAAAGCCAAGTCAAAACTTTTAAAAATTACTTGGCGCATCGTTTTTCTATGGGATTATAGATATATTTTATGTATAGATGAGTATATTTGATTACCGACCTACTTCTATACTATTTATATGCACGATGCGCCAAGTAATTTTTAAAAGTTTTGACTTGGCCTTTTTTTGATATCACTACTTTTCAGTGCTGAATTTTTAGATTTCTTCTATTTTTTTTTTAGTTGAAGAGACTTGGCTGGTATTTTTACACGGAGTGTTTTTTATGGGTCTTATTTTCTAGTTCGAAGACGACTCTCCCACGAAGAACCTTGCTTTGCGTTTGCCTTGCTCTGTACGGTCAAGGTAGATTCAAGATCCTTGGCTGGACGGTCGTTCATAACCGCTTGATAAGCTCCACAAATGACTGACGTATCGCGCATAAGTGTCACTTGATTTGCTTCACAATACTGTTTATTACATACTAGGAAAACGCTCAGTGTAACGCGTTGGTGAGCGAGCACGGGGACATGCAAATTCTCGAACCGGAAATGCGTACACAAGCACAGAAAACATATACATCCATATTGAATTGAAATATGATAACTCAATCAACACAACATATTATTATGCTTTTCATTAAAACTTGAAAATAACATCTAAGCATCTAAGAACCCTGGTTAAAATAAAACAAATCAGATTCAATCCAATTGGCACTGGAAAACATTCATTTTGATACTTCATTACTGACAGATATTAAAAATGTTAATAAGTTCATACGTTCTTAACTGATTGGGATGAAGTTTTGTAAAATAAGAGACAATGTTGGTCTTAATGATCATGCAAAATATGAGTTTGATCTGAATTATCGAAGACCGTTTTCATTTTTCAGCCTATCAGGAGATATTTATTTAAATTTTAACCAATTAATGGATTTCAAAAAAATTATGGTCTGTAAACAGAGAAGGTTGGTTTTACATGTGTGCAAAATTTCAGCTAGATCAAAGTAAAACTCTGACCTGTATAGCCAAAATATGAATTTGATCAGATTTATCGAATACCATTTTCATTTTTCAACCTATCAGGAGATGTTTATTTCAATTTTAACCAATGAATGGATTTAAAAAAAATTTGGGGCCTGCAAACAGAAAAGGTTGTCTCTACATGTGTGCAAAATTTCAGATCGATCGAAGAAAAACTCTGACCTGTACAGCCTCACCCAACAGAAAAAAAAAAAAAAAAAAAAAAAAAAACAGAGGTCCGTGCCAAATGAGCCGAAAGGAGACGCTCGCTACGCTCGCTCAATTACTATCAGTAAGTATGTACTCCGATGTCGACGGCCAGTGTGTCTGGTTCGTCTTCATCATTATACTCTTGAAGCGTCGAAGGCCAGTCGCTTGACGTTGCAGTGACGAGAAGGTCAGCGCCTTGAGAAGGAATGATGACAGAGACAATGGAGGAGCCGCCGACACCGGAGAAGACCAGGAGAGAGAAGGATTCGAACCCAGGTGTGTCTTCGCGAAATTGAAATATCCCCATCCATGTATCCAGACATTAACAAATCTGTATGGGGAAAACGGGTTTCCCCATACAAACCTATGAAAAACTGTTTTCCAGAGAGAGAAGCAGAGAAAAATACTTATCTAACTTAGGGTTAAGTCTAAACTAGAGAAACGCTCAGTGAAACGCGTTCATGAGCGAGAACCGATCCAACACTCCAACCAAACACGATGCTTGTTCACTGCCATTTGCTCTCACTAGCGGCGCTAGCAGCGCAGAGCCAGCAGAGCTGTCTCCCGCTATGGTTTAAAAATGTTCTATTTCCGCTTTGCAGTTTGATTGACTCTTTAAGTTTTTGTAACAGCAACGCCATCTACATTAGTTTTGCGTGAACAAGTCAAATACTACATCATTTCTGATTTTCTTTGACTATCCAATTTCCATACACTCTGTCATCTCTGAAATGTGCATACCAGGAAGTCCGTAAGCCACGTGAACACTCCACCTCACATATGCCACTTGCCATTGACCTCTTCTTCCAGAGCAGTACCTTGGCATGCGCCATCTGCAGGTGGTCTTGATCTTCATGGCCATCACGATCGGTGTCACCCTCCGCGTCAACCACTCCGTCGCCATCGTCGCCATGGTCGACAAGGAGGCCGCCAACCCAGACTATCCGGTCAGTACATGTCTTTACTTCCCTTCATGTGACACTACACGCAGTCACCACCCTCCGCGTCAACCTCTCCGTCGCCATCGTCGCCATGGTAGACAAGGAGGCCGCCAACCCAGACTACGAGGTCAGCAAGCCAGATCTTTTATTCTAAATTAAGACAAAATAAAGAACATAATGATCACAGCCTCAACCATTTGAATTTTTCCATTTTTTAGAGTAGGTACGCCGAAAATCACAAGTGATTGTGATATATTGATATTGATTTTAACCAGTGTGAACGGAGTATTCAATGATGCCGGGATACTTTTGGAATAAGTCCCTGTCACCCGTTAAGTTTTCTTTGATTTGACCCGTCTTACAAGGAAGTTGAATAAGTGGCCTATTATCCAGGGTATTATCCTTGCTTCTCTGACACCTCGACGTTGCAAGATGATTTTGCAAGCGAATATTTAGATTATCCAGCGTCGACTAATCGCAGATAATCTAAAAAATCACTATTGGGTGCTGCAACCTATGTTATATGTACAAGAAACTGAACTGAACTGAACTGCAAGGACATCTTCGGTGGCTCAGCGACCCGTTATGACGCTCGCTTCTGGTTTCTCCTCTAGGAATACGACTGGAACTTGGCTACACAATCCACAGTCCTGAGCGGCTTCTCCTGGGGTTACGTCTTCCTGCAAGTGCCCGGTGGATTATTGTCGGAGCGTTTCGGCCCTAAGGTCGTGATCACCGTGGCAACATTCGTATCGTCATTCTTCGCTATAGTGACGCCCCTGCCGGGGGCAGATGCAGGCTGGGCTCTCATATTCTCCTTCCGGTTCTTGCAAGGACTGGCTCAGGTGGGTGAGGTCACTGCTAGGGCTTGAAACTAAATGTTTTAACTATCCCTTTAGGCAGCAAGTGGAACTGAGATTCCAAAACTTCTTATATCCTCGAGAATTTTGCTTGTCTTGAGCTTAGAGTGATTTGGGTGATCTAGGATGGATCTGGGATAGATGCCACCTTGGAGTTTGCAACTTGTATGTGAGATGTGTCCTGTCTTATAGAGTGATTCCGTGTAGGGAATGCTGTCGCCTTCCACGAACTCTCTGCTTGCGAAATGGATTCCCGTGGAAGAAAGGAGTACGCTCCTCGCCCTGGTAAATGCAGGTAAAATCTTCATCAATCTGTATAGATTTTTTAACACTCCATACCTTCTATTTGCATGTTGTAGAGTGTTGGAGAGACACTCCTATCCTATAGGAGTTATATAAGACTATATTAGTATAAGTACGAATAGTACTTATAGCTGCAGTAACAAACAAACAAACAAAAACAGGCGCCCGTGCCAAATTATAGAAACGGAGACGCTCGCTTCGTTCGGTCAATAAATAATTTCTATCTCCATGGCCATAACTTTGGATCCACTCTTAGATGATCTGTACCTAGGAAATCCGTTCGGAACGGTCTTGGCGCTGACGCTATGCGGTATCATGTCCACGGGCAGCGGAGGGTGGCCGTCAGTGTTCTACTGGTTCGGAGGACTCGGAATCGCCTGGACTGCGCTCTGGATCTGGATGGGAGCGGACTCTCCGACCCTGGATAGACATATCTCAGAAGAGGAACGCGCCTACATCCAGAGCTCATTGCGGACCAGCGACGGCGGCAATGGAAAGGTCAGAACTGCTTGTCCATGTTACGACGATACGGGTGAAGGAAGTGAATGGTATTGGCAGTTGATTATGTTATAAATGTATACATCCCATGTATACAGGCTGCGCTCGAAGATTAGGACAATGTTGAAGGCTCAACTTTGAACCATATGCACGCCAAACTTGTATCCCACAATAGGATTTTATGAAGAAGAAAAAATGTTGTATTCGTCAAATGAAATATTATGTATGTTTAATCTATGGATAGATTAAATCGTGTACAAGTTTGATGATCTCCTGTGTTGAGAGTAGAATATATTTTCAATCAACTAAGTTGACTTTGAAAGTAGACAGTGTTAATTTCTAGACAATAAAACTTGGTAAACGATCTGTATGAAGCACTGATACACTTTAAAAAAATATGAAATATCCCCAAACAATGTATCCGGAAATTTCAAATTTGTATGGGGAAAACGGGTTTCTCCATTCAAACCATGGGAAGCTGTTTTCCAAGTACCTGTATGAGGAAAATATTTAATATCAGTGAACTAAATTATACAAATATTTCGATAGTTCATTTCAATGTATTCGGAATTATCAACATCCATTGTATTGTAAAAAAATATCATCACAGACAGATAGTTTGGAGAGAAATGGCTATAGCTTGGCAGTAGATTTCAAGGTCGTCATTCTTACCTACAGTGAATGGATTTTAGTTTGGTTTTGATCCTAAGCTCCACAGATTATGTCTATTTGTTTAGAGGTTGGCAACTCCATGGAAGGCTATGATGACGTCAATGCCAATGTGGGCTGTCGTTGTTGCCAACTGTGGGGCAGGTTGGGTATCCGCGATTCTGTTGACCGAGATACCAACCTACCTGAAGAAGGTGCATGGATACGATCTCAGTGTTGTAAGTCATCGTTTATTGCGCTTAACAAATTGCGGAGCAGTTAATATCTCGAAAACGGCTGGACCTATTGGAACAATGCTTTCGCAATTCTTCATGGAACACAAAATAAGCTTATATTTAGCACCAAACACATTTTTTCGTAGTAACCAATTCAGAAATGGCCTATTTTTTTAAAGGAATTAGTCATTGTTGCTCCGATATGTGTTAAAAGTTGTGTAAATAAACTAAAAAAACTAGTGATATCCCCATAAAAAACACTCCATGTAAAAATACCAGCCAAGTCTCTTCAACTTAAAAAAAAGATAATGAAATCTAAAAATTCTGCACTGAAAAGTAGTGATATCAAAAAATTAGCCAAGTCAAAACTTTATTTGAAAATCAAAAAATACTTGGCGCATCGTTTTTTTTAGGGCATTATAGGTATACTATGTATATGTTTATTTCATGTATAATTTATAATTGGCTTATACTTCCAAGCTATTTATGTACACGATGCGCCAAGTATTTTTTGATTTTCAAATAAAGTTTTGACTTGGCTAATTTTTTGATATCACTACTTTTCAGTGCAGAATTTTTAGATTTCATTATTTTTTTTTAAGTTGAAGAGACTTGGCTGGTATTTTTACATGGAGTGTTTTTTTATGGGTTATATTTACACGAAGGGTTTTTAAGGGATCTATTATACTTGATTATGCTCTGTTAGGTTTTCATACTTCTTGCTTATGTTTGCTTTGTCCACTTCTGGATATCATATTCTGTTGGATATATTATTGTTAATAAGAGTGTTTTAACTCCTCTTCACATAGTTGGAGAAAAGAAGGAAACCCAGTCGCATTTCCTACTCAATTAGCCGGCGAAGTCAGTTTTCAATCCACGATTTGAAAGGAAGATGATTTTTCCTTGCACTTTATATTATTATTTTGAAGATGGAGAATTAAAAACTTTATATAATAACTTTAAAATAGTGCTTGGAGATGGCAGGTATTTTCGACCGTAATAAGTGAAGCAGAACACATTCATGTTTAAGGCTAAAATATTGTACTATTACATTTATGTCTACAGGACTCGTCTGCTCAATGGAGGATTCTATTTTTCATCGCTTCTGCAGTATACTTCTTCACCGGGTTGTTCTATGTGGTGTTCGCCAGTGGCGAGCTTCAGCAGTGGAACGACAAACCGAAGGTGGCTCAGAGTAAAGAGAGTTACACGCAATACGCACAATCAGAGCAATAGCCCTTTCGCTCTCATGGTGAAGATATTATGCGGAGTGTTCGTAATATCTTTGGCAATACGCTCCGAGTGCTGGAACAAGAAGCGCTACCTGACGGTACTGATGGAACTTATGTTTCGACACTAATGATTGGCGTCAATGTATGAATTTGACAGTTGGATTAGGAATTTTCTTTATCATTATTAAGCATCGAATGCCACTTCGGGATTTGTGATTGGTCAGCTCCTCAGACACTGTATATTGAGAGAGTGCGACTTGGCTGAGTGGAGATGTTTGAACAAATAAGATTGGGTCGTCAGACGCGGTGTTAAATCAGTTTCTAATGCAACTCCGCGTTGAATATCGCTCAGCTGCGAAGTGTCGCGACAGCTTCTTGGCGGCATTGTTGTCTGGTGCTGCCGTCTGGCGATAGCGTCGCAACTCAGCGGGGAATTCCGCTATCTCCACGCAACAACTCCAGACCACGCTGCCACTACAATCATTATTTCAAAGAAACCAACTGAAAAGCCGATAAGCTCGAGCTCACCCAATTCTCCATAAGCTCCGCAAACACTTTTTACACTTCCAATAATCAATCTCTCTTATAGTCAACGTTAATGATGAGAAGAACACTGATTTTAGACGCCGATTGGTCAAATAAACTGTTGATCAGCATTCACATTCACGCCTCGCTGAATTAGTTCCGATAATTCCCGCCGATGCTGTAGTTTCATAGACCAGTGAGCAGCACATGCATCGCTCATGTTTTGCTTACTGTATAACGCACTCTGCAGTCTGCTTCACCCAAGCTGCAGACGATTAACATGATGCGTGGTCGCTGTCTTGCAGTCAGCTTTAGTGAAACAAACTCTTGTTGGGGAGGTTATTTCTGCTGACTAGCCGGCGCTCTCTGATGTTAGGGGGGGGGGGACAAACGAACCTCGTTATCTCGTCCCTTCATCGCCAATTACCTGACCCCCTCCCCACCTCCACCCCCACATTCACCCTTCCGTCCGCTGTTTAAACTGTGAGTGCACACTGCCCCCTGTAAGCGGTGACATAGGTCAGTCGGAGGCTAATTACGTGCGGGGTGGGGGGGGGGGGGGAGTGACGCATGAATACGTAAATGGAGACGGACGAAGATGATGGACGGACGCTGTTTTAATGAATTTTCATTTGGGTCGGCGGTGAAGTGAGGATGATGTGTTGGTGGTGGAGGTGCCGGGTTTGTTATGACGTCACACGAGCTGGGAAACTTTACCGAAGCTTTAACTTTCTTGACGGATGAGCAGATGTATTGGTTTTGAAGAAGGAGAGCGACCCGTTTTATATTTGGAAGGTATTTTTGTAAATCTTTCTCTCTATTATCATTCGACTTTTTCTCGAATTCTCGAGCAAAAATTAATTTAAGTTGTGAATTTGTTAGATCCGTCACCACAGATGAATTTATGTAAAATAGATCATTTAGGTAAAAAAAAAACGTCTTCTTTCGACTCTTTAGGCTCAGGAATCCATATATTTGAGATTGTCGGTGTGATGCATGTCATACGGTTTCTGATCAAGATGAGAATTTAAATTTTTCCGCAAGTTAGAACGAAGTCGTTTGGTGGTTGAATTATTTCCTTTTTCTTTCTATGGATAATGTAGGGCTGTGGCACTGCATAATAATGAAAACCATTTGTTACAATTGTTGAGCTCAATTTATACGGTGCAATATCTTGTTCAACTTCTGTGCCACACTTCTGGCTGTGTCACATTTCTTGATAGAAATTAGAACATGTACTAATGATATAAAAGTTGAGCTCAAGTTCTGTGACAAGAAGTTGCATCGTGTAAATACAAAATTTTATGAAAAGTGCGAATGTGACACAGAAGTTGTTCAAGAATTATACCGTGTAAATCAGCCTTAAGGTATAGATCGCACCCTAGCATATTATTCATTTGCATGCACTAAAAGCTCTCTATAAACGAATTATAGAAAATTTATTGTTCAAACACCTCAAAAGCTGGCGAACATAAAAGAATCTTTAAATGTCCAATATTCAACAGGTACCCAATCAAGATCCATGACCATCTTGCTTTAATCAGAGAGATAACATGATTAAAACGAATAAAATTTAATCCAAATTAAGGGTACAGGGGAAGAACGCTATAAGGCACTGATTGGCACTGATCCTCCCCAAGAGACCTCGTCAACGGTCCAATGAAGTCCCATGTTTCATCAACACTTGCGAGTACTTGGCACTGATCCTCCCCAAGAGACCTCGTCAACGGTCCAATGAAGTCTAATGATTCATCAACACTTGCGAGTACTTGGCACTGATCCTCCCCAAGAGACCTCGTCAACGGTCCAATGAAGTCCAATGTTTCATCAACACTTGCGAGTACTTGGCACTGATCCTCCCCCAGAGACCTCGTCAACGGTCCAATGAAGACCCATGTTTCATCAACACTTGCGAGTACTTGGCACTGATTCTCCCCAAGAGACCGCGTCAACGGTCCAATGAAGTCTAATGTTTCATCAACACTTGCGAGTACTTGGCACTGATCCTCCCCAAGAGACCTCGTCAACGGTCCAATGAAGTCTAATGATTCATCAACACTTGCGAGTACTTGGCACTGATCCTCCCCAAGAGACCTCGTCAACGGTCCAATGAAGTCTAATGTTTCATCAACACTTGCGAGTACTCGGCACTGATCCTCCCCAAGAGACCTCGTCAACGGTCCAATGAAGTCCCATGTTTCATCAACACTTGCGAGTACTTGGCACTGATCCTCCCCAAGAGACCTCGTCAACGGTCCAATGAAGTCTAATGTTTCATCAACACTTGCGAGTACTTGGCACTGATCCTCCCCAAGAGACCTCGTCAACGGTCCAATGAAGACCCATGTTTCATCAACACTTGCGAGTACTTGGCACTGATCCTCCCCAAGAGACCTCGTCAACGGTCCAATGAAGTCCAATGTTTCATCAACACTTGCGAGTACTTGGCACTGATCCTCCCCAAGAGACCTCGTCAACGGTCCAATGAAGTCCCATGTTTCATCAACACTTGCGAGTACTTGGCACTGATCCTCCCCAAGAGACCTCGTCAACGGTCCAATGAAGTCTAATGTTTCATCAACACTTGCGAGTACTCGGCACTGATCCTCCCCAAGAGACCTCGTCAACGGTCCAATGAAGTCCAATGTTTCATCAACACTTGCGAGTACTTGGCACTGATCCTCCCCAAGAGACCTCGTCAACGGTCCAATGAAGACCCATGTTTCATCAACACTTGCGAGTACTTGGCACTGATCCTCCCCAAGAGACCTCGTCAACGGTCCAATGAAGTCCAATGTTTCATCAACACTTGCGAGTACTTGGCACTGATCCTCCCCAAGAGACCTCGTCAACGGTCCAATGAAGTCCCATGTTTCATCAACACTTGCGAGTACTTGGCACTGATCCTCCCCAAGAGACCTCGTCAACGGTCCAATGAAGTCCAATGTTTCATCAACACTTGCGAGTACTCGGCACTGATCCTCCCCAAGAGACCTCGTCAACGGTCCAATGAAGTCTAATGTTTCATCAACACTTGCGAGTACTTGGCACTGATCCTCCCCAAGACCTCGTCAACGGTCCAATGAAGACCCATGTTTCATCAACACTTGCGAGTACTTGGCACTGATCCTCCCCAAGAGACCTCGTCAACGGTCCAATGAAGTCTAATGTTTCATCAACACTTGCGAGTACTCGGCACTGATCCTCCCCAAGAGACCTCGTCAACGGTCCAATGAAGTCCAATGTTTCATCAACACTTGCGAGTACTTGGCACTGATCCTCCCCAAGAGACCTCGTCAACGGTCCAATGAAGACCCATGTTTCATCAACACTTGCGAGTACTTGGCACTGATCCTCCCCAAGAGACCTCGTCAACGGTCCAATGAAGTCCAATGTTTCATCAACACTTGCGAGTACTTGGCACTGATCCTCCCCCAGAGACCTCGTCAACGGTCCAATGAAGTCCCATGTTTCATCAACACTTGCGAGTACTTAGCACTGATCCTCCCAAAGAGACCTCGTCAACGGTCCAATGAAGTCCAATGTTTCATCAACACTTGCGAGTACTTGGCACTGATCCTCCCCCAGAGACCTCGTCAACGGTCCAATGAAGTCCCATGTTTCATCAACACTTGCGAGTACTTGGCACTGATCCTCCCCAAGAGACCTCGTCAACGGTCCAATGAAGTCCAATGTTTCATCAACACTTGCGAGTACTTGGCACTGATCCTCCCCCAGAGACCTCGTCAACGGTCCAATGAAGTCCAATGTTTCATCAACACTTGCGAGTACTTGGCTCTGATCCTCCCCAAGAGACCTCGTCAACGGTCCAATGAAGTCCAATGTTTCATCAACACTTGCGAGTACTTGGCACTGATCCTCCCCAAGAGACCTCTACAACGGTCCAATGAAGTCCAATGTTTCATCAACACTTGCGAGTACTTAGCACTGATCCTCCCAAAGAGACCTCGTCAACGGTCCAATGAAGTCCAATGTTTCATCAACACTTGCGAGTACTTGGCACTGATCCTCCCCAAGAGACCTCGTCAACGGTCCAATGAAGTCCAATGTTTCATCAACACTTGCGAGTACTTGGCACTGATCCTCCCCAAGAGACCTCGTCAACGGTCCAATGAAGTCCCATGTTTCATCAACACTTGCGAGTACTTGGCACTGATCCTCCCCAAGAGACCTCGTCAACGGTCCAATGAAGTGCAATGTTTCATCAACACTTGCGAGTACTTGGCACTGATCCTCCCCAAGAGACCTCGTCAACGGTCCAATGAAGTCCAATGTTTCATCAACACTTGCGAGTACTTGGCACTGATCCTCCCCAAGAGACCTCGTCAACGGTCCAATGAAGTCCAATGTTTCATCAACACTTGCGAGTACTTGGCACTGATCCTCCCCAAGAGACCTCGTCAACGGTCCAATGAAGTCTAATGATTCATCAACACTTGCGAGTACTCGGCACTGATCCTCCCCAAGAGACCTCGTCAACGGTCCAATGAAGTCCAATGTTTCATCAACACTTGCGAGTACTTGGCACTGATCCTCCCCAAGAGACCTCGTCAACGGTCCAATGAAGACCCATGTTTCATCAACACTTGCGAGTACTTGGCACTGATCCTCCCCAAGAGACCTCGTCAACGGTCCAATGAAGTCTAATGTTTCATCAACACTTGCGAGTACTTGGCACTGATCCTCCCCAAGAGACCTCGTCAACGGTCCAATGAAGACCCATGTTTCATCAACACTTGCGAGTACTTGGCACTGATCCTCCCCAAGAGACCTCGTCAACGGTCCAATGAAGACCCATGTTTCATCAACACTTGCGAGTACTCGGCACTGATCCTCCCCAAGAGACCTCGTCAACGGTCCAATGAAGTCTAATGATTCATCAACACTTGCGAGTACTCGGCACTGATCCTCCCCCAGAGACCTCGTCAACGGTCCAATGAAGTCCAATGTTTCATCAACACTTGCGAGTACTTGGCACTGATCCTCCCCAAGAGACCTCGTCAACGGTCCAATGAAGACCCATGTTTCATCAACACTTGCGAGTACTTGGCACTGATCCTCCCCCAGAGACCTCGTCAACGGTCCAATGAAGTCCAATGTTTCATCAACACTTGCGAGTACTCGGCACTGATCCTCCCCAAGAGACCTCGTCAACGGTCCAATGAAGTCTAATGTTTCATCAACACTTGCGAGTACTTGGCACTGATCCTCCCCAAGAGACCTCGTCAACGGTCCAATGAAGACCCATGTTTCATCAACACTTGCGAGTACTTGGCACTGATCCTCCCCAAGAGACCTCGTCAACGGTCCAATGAAGACCAATGTTTCATCAACACTTGCGAGTACTTGGCACTGATCCTCCCCCAGAGACCTCGTCAACGGTCCAATGAAGACCCATGTTTCATCAACACTTGCGAGTACTCGGCACTGATCCTCCCCCAGAGACCTCGTCAACGGTCCAATGAAGTCCAATGTTTCATCAACACTTGCGAGTACTTGGCACTGATCCTCCCCAAGAGACCTCGTCAACGGTCCAATGAAGACCCATGTTTCATCAACACTTGCGAGTACTTGGCACTGATCCTCCCCCAGAGACCTCGTCAACGGTCCAATGAAGTCCAATGTTTCATCAACACTTGCGAGTACTTGGCACTGATCCTCCCCAAGAGACCTCGTCAACGGTCCAATGAAGACCCATGTTTCATCAACACTTGCGAGTACTTGGCACTGATCCTCCCCCAGAGACCTCGTCAACGGTCCAATGAAGTCCAATGTTTCATCAACACTTGCGAGTACTCGGCACTGATCCTCCCCCAGAGACCTCGTCAACGGTCCAATGAAGTCCAATGTTTCATCAACACTTGCGAGTACTTGGCACTGATCCTCCCCAAGAGACCTCGTCAACGGTCCAATGAAGTCCCATGTTTCATCAACACTTGCGAGTACTCGGCACTGATTCTCCCCAAGAGACCTCGTCAACGGTCCAATGAAGTCCAATGTTTCATCAACACTTGCGAGTACTTGGCACTGATCCTCCCCAAGAGACCTCGTCAACGGTCCAATGAAGTCCAATGTTTCATCAACACTTGCGAGTACTTGGCACTGATCCTCCCCAAGAGACCTCGTCAATGGTCCAATGAAGACCCATGTTTCATCAACACTTGCGAGTACTTGGCACTGATCCTCCCCAAGAGACCTCGTCAACGGTCCAATGAAGACCCATGTTTCATCAACACTTGCGAGTACTTGGCACTGATCCTCCCCAAGAGACCTCGTCAACGGTCCAATGAAGTCCCATGTTTCATCAACACTTGCGAGTACTTGGCACTGATCCTCCCCAAGAGACATCGTCAACGGTCCAATGAAGACCCATGTTTCATCAACACTTGCGAGTACTTGGCACTGATCCTCCCCAAGAGACCTCGTCAACGGTCCAATGAAGTCCAATGTTTCATCAACACTTGCGAGTACTTGGCACTGATCCTCCCCAAGAGACCTCGTCAATGGTCCAATGAAGACCCATGTTTCATCAACACTTGCGAGTACTTGGCACTGATCCTCCCCAAGAGACCTCGTCAACGGTCCAATGAAGTCCCATGTTTCATCAACACTTGCGAGTACTTGGCACTGATCCTCCCCAAGAGACCTCGTCAACGGTCCAATGAAGTCCCATGTTTCATCAACACTTGCGAGTACTTGGCACTGATCCTCCCCAAGAGACCTCGTCAAGGGTCCAATGAAGTCCAATGTTTCATCAACACTTGCGAGTACTTGGCACTGATCCTCCCCAAGAGACCTCGTCAACGGTCCAATGAAGTCCAATGTTTCATCAACACTTGCGAGTACTTGACACTGATCCTCCCCAAGAGACCTCGTCAACGGTCCAATGAAGTCCCATGTTTCATCAACACTTGCGAGTACTTGGCACTGATCCTCCCCAAGAGACCTCGTCAACGGTCCAATGAAGTCCAATGTTTCATCAACACTTGCGAGTACTTGGCACTGATCCTCCCCAAGAGACCTCGTCAACGGTCCAATGAAGTCTAATGTTTCATCAACACTTGCGAGTACTCGGCACTGATCCTCCCCCAGAGACCTCGTCAACGGTCCAATGAAGTCCAATGTTTCATCAACACTTGCGAGTACTTGGCACTGATCCTCCCCAGAGACCTCGTCAACGGTCCAATGAAGTCCAATGTTTCATCAACACTTGCGAGTACTTGGCACTGATTCTCCCCAAGAGACCTCGTCAACGGTCCAATGAAGTCCAATGTTTCATCAACACTTGCGAGTACTTGGCACTGATCCTCCCCGGAAACCTCGTCAACGGTCCAATGAAGTCCAATGTTTCATCAACACTTGCGAGTACTTGGCACTGATCCTCCCCAAGAGACCTTGTCAACGGTCCAATGAAGTCCAATGTTTCATCAACACTTGCGAGTACTTGGCTCTGATCCTCCCCAAGAGACCTCGTCAACGGTCCAATGAAGTCCAATGTTTCATCAACACTTGCGAGTACTTGGCACTGATCCTCCCCAAGAGACCTCGTCAACGGTCCAATGAAGTCCAATGTTTCATCAACACTTGCGAGTACTTGGCACTGATCCTCCCCAAGAGACCTCGTCAACGGTCCAATGAAGTCCAATGTTTCATCAACACTTGCGAGTACTTGGCACTGATCCTCCCCAAGAGACCTCGTCAACGGTCCAATGAAGTGCAATGAGCTCGAGGAAGACGATGAGGATTGATTGTCTGTCTGAATCCTCCGACCCGCTCAGCGGATCAGCGAAGATGATTGAATATGGTCGCTGAATTGTTACTGACAGAGACGTAATCCTAAGCTCCTTGACTCAAGCTTACTCAGCAGGCCGCTAGGGGTAACAAGATGGACGATTGCGCTTTTAAGATGAAATCAAACGGCGTTTATCCTCTTCGTTTCGAGATCCACGTAAGTGTGTGTGAGACAGAGTATTTCAGTGGGGATTTGCATGTAGAGAGATGAAGACAGACTATGTCAATAGGAATTTAGAATGGAGATAATTGATAGACCACGGTTTATCATAGAAACTAACTATTCAAGACACTGAGAGGTAAGGAAGCAAACTTGCCATCCTTCTCTGGAATATTTAATTAATTTCTCCATCATATTAATTCAATACAACCTGCAAAAAGCGTACCATTCCAAGTAAGGATTGAAAACTTATGTGTCTATTAGTACAGGGATTACAACTGATTTTTCATTGCCAGCATGACGCAGAGACTACCAACTAAACCTATTTGTTTTCGGAGTACCTCGACTTTTCATTCCATTTTTCAAATCCACGGAAGCTTTTTTATTTTTTTATTTATTGGTTTATACATATATACATTTATACACTCAAAATTAAACTGAAGCCCCACAAAGCCAAGTAATGGCTTGACTGCGGGGCAGAAATCATATAATATATTATCAAAAATCACTAAAACATTTATACTCTTCATGTAATAACTATACATACACAATAAAAAATACATAATACATACATAATTGGCATTCATACAACATACATAAAAATATGAACAAATATGAATATGAAAAATATGATATGAAATATGAAATATGAAACAGGTTACTGTCGGTTTAATTGGGACTATTCCATAATCGAACTCTTCACAGAGTATCTTGTTATTATTTGCGGTGATAACCTCCCAGTTACGGAACAGGTGTGGCTCAGAGGTAACGCTCTGAACTTGTATTCCGGGGGTTCGAAGTTCGATTCCCGCGGCCGTCCTTATCCTGACTGGGGTTTCTCGTGGTATTCCTTCAGACGACATTCATATGTTGGAAAGGTTCCTTACTAATAGGCCACGACCGCCTCCTTCCCACCTTCCATCCTTACCTACTCTTCACCATCATCTTCCAATCATCATCATAATCATTCATCCGTCGCCATTAGCCTAGCTGCAGATATTACATATATATTAACAACATATATTAAAAATATTAACATATAATACATCATAACATATTACATATTTAACATATATTAACATATATATGTGAACATATATTAGGTATATGTTCAATATATTGTTATTGAAAGTGAATGACTTCGTAGACATTCAATAAATGCTCACTCTGGCGACTAATAAGGTGCAAAACCGGCCATCTCCACTTTTAGTTATGAAAAAACAGCAAAGTCAGTAACAAGTCCTATACTAACAGCCGGGAGTATGATATTTCAACACACGTTTTATGACGGAATAAGATTTATATTGCAAATTATGTTATAAACCAGATAGAAAACTAACAAACCATTTAAATCACAATGTCTAAATGAAAAAAAATGTTGATTTTGAGTCTCAATTGTAAAAAAATATACTTTACAAAAAAGTATACGAATATTAGTATTTATTTTTAGATCTCTCCACAATGGTGGCTAAACGATGTAAAAAGATAATATTTTCTTTACTTTGATTTTAGAATGAAATGTAAATGTAAAATTGAAGATAATAAAACATGTTATAATATAATACATGGGTCTTTCTGTTGCCAACAACATTACTTATTAACCTGAAGAAAGCATATCTCAACACTATTTGTTGCTATAAAGCGATGTAGAAGCAGATTCTATTGACGAAGTGAAGATGAAGATGCTGCGAAGAGTTCCCAGAGACGCATGTTTCGGTACGCACATATTCATGAATCATGATCTAAGTTTCTCAATTAACTCAAATTGCCAACATAATATCGATGGGGTAGTTTAGAAACCATACAAGATAAGTTAAGTTGTGCGTACAAGTTTGTTTCTAATAGTTGGTATCCTTGGTCAGCTATGAATCAATCTAAATAGCTCTGGTTTGGTGGGAGAACCGAGCTGTGGTCAAAACGAGCCCCAGTTGTCGGATCTGAGATTCACCCCCCAAAGTTCACCCCTCAGAGTCAAGCTTTAAACTTTGTTGTAAGTCTCAGTCGAGCTTTGTACTGCCTACTTGTTTACTGCCTACTTGCGTACTGCCTACTTATAATAAACAACCCTTCCTCATATTCTTCTATGACTTCAAAGTCAGCTTCGTGGTATATTTTGTGTTTACCATTCATTAACTAAAAAACGTAGCTATTGCTGCTATGACAAAATTCTCTGATCTGTTGAAAAGTAAGTTGAGCTATTTTGTCCGATCAAGATGAATTTTACATGACATTGAGCCCAACATTTCATCATATTTTACACATTTTCGGCGGAATCAGTAAATAACTTAAGGGCCATATTAACATTAGTTTAGCTTCAGTTAGTTTAAGCTCCACTTAGGAAATGTGGTGTATAACCATTATGTATTGGTCATAGCGTAAATAAACTGCGGTAAATGTAGCATAAAACTAGCATTATAAACTGAGGAAATAAGCTGCAGTGCATAATCGTAAAACAAAACATTTCCCAAGTGGAGCTTAAACTAACTATAGCTTTAAACTCATGGTAATACCGGCCCTTAGTGAGCTATTGACCATATAAGTTTATTTTAAAATAATGTGGTTTTTAAATTGATCTTCGATAACAAAATACGAATAGATGAATATGAATAGATTTTATTTTTGCTCCAGAGTGTATAGGTCAGCAACTAATTTGCAGCATGTTCCCATTGAATATTACATATCTAAATATGATGTTACGTACGAAAATTAATCTCTCATCAGCTTGTTACATAGTAATATGTTTTAGTCATAACACCGAGATATTCCTTCCCACAACCCAAGGAAAACACTTATGCACTGATGTGGCTTCCGAACACACAGAAGAAATCAGTATTTGTCAAAGTTTGAACTTCCAAGAGTTAGTCGCACTTTCCTTGCACGCTGTCAGTTACTTGGTCCTTCCTAATCTTTCTTGTAGATTGCCGGCAGTATCAGAATATGCAGTACATGAATGAACCCCTCATAGTTAGGCAAGCATTGTCTCGTTAGAATTAGGATTTATTGTGAGTGTCTTCGCAGTGGAAATAACATTCCATACAATCAAAGTCGGCTTGTTTATTTCCCTCCAGAGAGTTCATATTTTCATTTCATCGCGTAAGAAGAATTATTGACCGAAGTAGCAGTACAATTGTGAATTGCTTTGGTTTTCGATCTCCTTTATAAAGAAAAGCAATGCAGCCTGCAGTTTCAATAATAAAAAACAATAAAAGAGAAAGAAGAGTATGATAATTCTAGAATGATCATAAAGTTTGAACCTGCACAAATGGTTGGTTAAACAAGCGCACATGGACTTTATGCAGCGTAAATGAAAATTGCTCGAGTTAATTCAAACGTGTTAATTATGTTGCTACTTTCATGTTTCTTACTAAAATTTAAAAACAACAAATGCTTTAATTTCAGTTACATTTAAGTTGTTGCTTCTTAGAACAATAGAATAATGTCCTAATTTCCTAAATTATGCTTTAAAATTGCACCAAAACGAATACTAAATGAGGTTTTTGTACTAAATGTATTTTGTATTTTTATTAGAAACTGGTGATTGATAATTTTGCTGCATCAAAACGATCTATCGGTCACAGCCAGTATGACCTCAATTAATTAGACCGCACGCTCGGGGGAATGTAGGGTAATTTCAAACTTTAAGATAGTTCTTAAAAAGAACACTCGCGGCGTTCAAGTACTTAATGCAGAAATTTAATGCAATTACCGTTCGTTAAGTAAATATTTGGAAAGTTGAAAGTTTTTAAGCATTATGTTACAACTAAAATGCAAATGCATCTGGAAAACAATTGTTCCATTATGAAATAAATAAAAAATTCGTGCTCTAATTGTACACCCAACAAAAGATAAAATGGTATTCGAAAGAGACGGATTGGTTGAAAAAGATTTGATGGTATCATCCGATGAAGTCTATCGTCATCTACCTCTAGTAGTTGAGCTCTGATTTCATTGATAATAACAAGGATAGATTGTCAAGTAACCTGACCAGCAGCCAATCCGTTTCGCTCAAAATACCGTTTTATGATTTGTTGAGTGTACTGTGTACGTCGATTATATCACACTCTTTACTTGTTACTAGGTACATTTAATATTACTTACAACTTAAAAAATACTTTTTAATAAAGCTAATAATGTATACATTATTAAAAAGTATTTGGAAGCCTATATAATAAATATGTAATACATTACATATTTATTATTATGTATTTATTATTTTATGTAATACAATACATAATTATTATTGGTAATCTATGATACTTCAACCTTTTATTGCATACAAATGTATATGGTCTATATGATTGATGCTTATCTCTAAAGACATTGGAAATCAATTGAAAATAATAATTTTGATCAAGGTGCACTGCACAATACTTTCTCAAAGATTCAAGATCAAAATCGGTTTTCAAATCGGATCGGATCAAAATCGGTTCAAAATCGGTTTTTATTCGTCAATGATTCTTAAAAAAAAAAAAAATTTATGAAATTGCCGTGACCTACGTAAAACGTTCCTCACCCTCATTGTCCCGGTGCAAGTATCTATGCAAGTGACGTGACGTCACGCCTGTGACGTCATGATTCAGCTCGAGCAGGCGTCACTAATGAGGATCTAGGGGAGTGTGACGTCACTAAATCATCCCCTGCAGTCACACCAAGCTGCGGGGATGATGCATGGCCGACGATAATGAACAGAATGCCGATGATTTACAAAACCACGAGTCAGGGCCTACACATAGCTCGATACCCATAAAAATAGTGAATTATAGGTTAGGTTAGGTTCTACCAGATCATGTAAATTATTGGCGAATGTTTTAGATTAATCTTCTGTGAGATGTAAATCTTAACTTTGGGGCTGGTTTTTGCAGGGGTTGACATTTAACCAACTTGCCATGAAACACGCTGATATTTGGCGCTAAAAATCCAGATGCTTGGTCTAACTAACTCACTGGTAGACAGACAGACAGACAGACAGACAGACAGACAGACAGACAGACAGACAGACAGACAGACAGACAGACAGACAGACAGACTATGCAGACACATAAAATTGATATTAGTGACAGAAGTTTCAAAGAATAACAATACAAGGACTGACTGAGTGTACCATACATTTTATGTTTCACTACTTGCAAACTTTTATAAATCTTGGATAAAGATTTGGCAGTCTGTTGAGGTTTGCTTTGAGGAGTTTCCTGATGTCTGAAGAAACGTATTACGCTTTTGTGTCTCCGCGGAAAAGAAATGTTTGAGTGTAAATAATCATGTATTTTCAGTTCATGAGGATGATGATACACACAAGTTCAGCTGTCAATTGAATGATACTTCTACATGATGACGAACTATTATATAATACCACAAGCTATATATATGCTATATATACCACTATATATACCACTATACCACTATATATATACCATAAGCTATATATACCACAAGACCACTATATAGCTTGTGGTCTGGTATGTCGGCGACCTAGGGCACACGTCAATTACATGGAAACTGAAATGTTGCTGACACCTGGTTATTCATTAGATTGAAGAGTGAAAATTTACCGTTTTTCCGATCATGCGGAAATTTTGCATTTTGTTTGAGACCATTCTCGTATCATATTGTACACATTTTCAGCCTAATCGTTCAGAAAGCTTTATGAGATATTAACATTTTAAAGTTATTTAGAATTTTTAAAAAGTGTGGTCAATCGAAAAGTATAGTTCATAATTTGATCAAAATCTATCTAAACAGCTGCTTCCAAGGTTTATTAATCAGTGACCACACAACATATTAATTTGCATGCGGTACAAAAGCTCGTTATCAACATGCTTCACAGAGCGTTTTCTAGAGAGCGTTTGCAGTTTGTTTGATCTAAAGCAAATGACAAGTGCAGTATTTTCCCGAACTTCCTACTTTGAAAGTCCATTGTACGAGATAGGAAGCTGGTCTTTATGATACTTGCTCAAGCTCATTCGTCAACATATGTGACTCCACCTGGGACCAAGTCTCCGAACCACAGCGCCAAGATGAGTGGAGACAAAAACGAGCTCGCATTCCATCTACCTTGTGGCACCAGGGGTTCAGGACAGGGGAGGGGTGCAAACTTCGACTCAGTTATTTATTATGCTACCAACCTCACAAAGTCATGCTCAAGATGTTGTTTAGTGTGTTTCAGGCTGCGTTACATCTTCTGGGAATATTCGTGCTGTGAAGTTGGTAAAACTGAGTGCATGAGATAAACTTTATCATGTGATTGCATGTATCTGTGGTGCTATAATATGTGGGACGAATGTGATCTCAGAGCTCCAAGCAGGGAAACGTCGTTAGTAAGAAACTTGCAAGCTAAATTTAAAATGATTTTGTACAATAGGGAAGTCTCGTGATATTTTATTATAGTTAATTTCTAAATATCAACATAAATAATAATGACAAACACAAACGGGTCATCACCCGTGAAAATTAAAATGTCATTCATAAAAAATCAAATTCAAATAGGTAGTAGATACATGAGATATTTTGGCGGGAAAAACGGCTTGTAACAAGAATCAGAACTGGGATGTCATTTCCACGTCTCCAACAATGTGTTGCCATGGTAATATAGCAAATTGTGATGTCATTGTCAATTTTCCTGTTTTAAAATAAGAAGAAATCTTCCAAACTTCTTACATTCATTCCTTGAAAACTGTTCATGCCACTACAAAAATAATAGCACATCAGTGTTCAGGAACATCTCAACTTTCATAAAATAAATATTGATCTGAAATCTAATACACAAGACTTCCCTATTGTGATTTGTTATTTTGACCGGTGACAATGAAATTGGGCATTCTAAATCTATAAACATCATTGTATCATTGTTGCAACGTAATATTTTTTATGTACTTTCGTCAAATTACTGCTAACTCAAAACAAATATTATCAATTCCAGGAGCAGAGCTGGGTACACAAAACTCAAATACATAATTGAGAACCCTAATCTGTTGTATATCGATGAAGGTTACTTATAGAGTTTTTAATGGTGAAAATACGGCCCCACTATATGGTTTAATTTTTTATTCGCAACCCCTCTGATCCCCTTGGACGTGCTCATTCTTTTCTTGACATTGACAGTTGCCATGATACTGACCCCCCCCCCCCCCCCCCCCCCAATACGAATAACTGGCTTCATAATGGAATCATCGTGTGGAAAAGTTAATTAATACGCTGGATAGTTTGCCTGCAGTTCTGATACTTTTATTAGCTTGAGTTTGTGAAAATAGTTGACAAAACTGCAGTTCTGTTAACTTAGATATCGAAGTTGGAATACTTTGCTGTTGACTCGAGACTCAGCTCCTGAACTCTCTGAATAATCAAACAATAAACCGATTTCAATTAAATTTCATGAAAGTTAATGAAGATAATACTCATTTTGTAAGGTCTGGAATTTATACTAATTCACAATTAACTAATTAATTAGTTAATTCGATGGCACCAAACAAGAGCATATTCGACAAAATTCAATGAGTTTGCAGAATTCTCGACTCAATTTCATTGAATTTTACTTGCATTTAATGCAATCGTAAATGTTGGTAATCAACTGATATTGAACAATATGTGAGCAGTAAACCGACTGACACTGGTAGTATTAAACTTCACTTTACCAATAAAATGCCTTTAATAAATCTAATAAAGTTAATAATCATCTCACTCATTTGGCCTGGTTGGCCTGGTTTTCTTCGGGTTACTGAAGAAATTCAGGTCACAAATAGTTTTTCTTATAAACGAATTACCACTTATGTGGTTTGCAGTTGTTTTTGAACAAATCCAATGATTGGTTGAAACGTGTCAATGATCCGATCAAGATGATGTTTTGCAAGGTCATCAAGACCAACAATTTAACATATTTAAAAAGCAACGCAATTTGTCAAGAGTTTAAAGAGTTATTTATATTTGAAGCTTATTTGTATATACCTACTAAGTTGTAATAATTGATCCATCGAAGAAGCAGTTCAACGGAATATGATTACATGCGCCTGATTGGGGTTGTTTTCACTCCAGTGTGGCTGCGTCTAAGTTGGATCGAAAAGAATATTATGCCCTAGTTGTTTTATATTAATTGATTTGATTGTTTTAAACTTTTAATTTGCTTAATGTTTTATTAGTATTGTGCATATTTGGTTAGAGATGTTAAACTTTTTAGAAAAACAGAGCATTTTTCTTAGTACCTACAATAAGCAAGAGTAAACATTACATTGCAATCGACATGCCCAAAACTAAATATAATCGAAGGATACAGGGGAATGACGCTTTAGTTTAAGTGCTATAGTTTAAAGTGTCATTGATTCTAATCAGCTTTCAGAATATTCCTTCTGTTTTTAGAAAATATTGCTACAAAGTCTTCAAAAAAGCAATTGCAATATCGATCTGTATGGAAATCAATTAAAGTTTCAACATAAAACTTCGTTTGTTTCAGTTTCATCCGAATGTGATAGCGTTCTTCCCATGTACCGTTCAATTATAAGACATGACGTACCAACCTAAAACAAATATATCCTGACTTTCAGATAAACTAACCCAGGAGTCAACAAAATTACTCGTGAAATATATCACCTAACAATCCCGAACTATTTTGCGTCTCGGAATGCTGCCACCCAGGTGTGTGGGGCGGGGGGGGGGGGGGGGGGGGTTGTGATAAGGGGATGGGATCCGACGCGGAGTGCAGCGGAGCGTGTAATTGCGTGTGTGACTGCACTTAATCACTGGATTTAATTAACAAGGAGGGCGGCCCCTCCTCCCCCTCCCACTCACATTCGAATCACATAGTCATAAATACAAGCTCTTGTTTTATACGAAGTCGATTCATATTGCATGCCGTCGAACATGCGGCAGTATAAATCCTCACCGGCGAGGAAATTATGATTATTACTTGACTATGCCGCTAGGCGGATAACACATGCTACTAGTTTGTTATTTTTAATTAAATCACGTGACTTTAATGGTCTTGCGTCATGGCTTTGAAGCAATATAGAGATTATTTCACGGGGAACTGATTTGAAAAATACACAAAATCACGCTTCGATTCTGATATTAATATCCTAATCTCATGAGCATCGTGACCAACTAGTTTTATAATTACTAACTTTAATATGATTTTATTAAATATGGAATGTTAAAGCCGGAGATTATATTATTTCATCAAGATTTGTGATATTTACAGTTTGCATTACATCTAGACCCAATCAGCTGAGTTCTTAATTAATATAGAAAATGCAAATGCATATTAATTCGTATATAAATAGTGCATATACCTAAATGCATGTGTGCATGCATAAAGAGTAAATAAATTAATGTGACGTAGCCGATTCGGGTTCTCCTGAATGCATCCTGCAACGCATAGGTGTGCTGCGGGGTGCGTTTAGGCGCTTACCTGGCTCCTCCATCAAAAGTTAAACGAAACAATGTTTGTGTTGGTACAGTAGTTTACAAATTCATACAAAAAATACAACGAACACACATAAACAATTCCAACATTTCTTGCTCTCATGTCTTTTTTCTGGTGGTCCCCGACTGACTTGTGTTTTTTGGTGTTCAGAAAACCCAAGCGTGGACAGAATTTAGCTCTCAAATATCTCAAATACCACTCAAGTATAAACATAGTCAATGTCAATCAATTCTATATATCCGCACATTGACGTCGATGGAAGAAGCTACAAGGATTATTATGAAGTTCTTTCAGAGCATTTCAGTTTCACAGTGTGTTAATTAATTCAGATGTAAGCGCATAATCTAGTGGAGCGGTCGCTCCACCCAGCCAAGTCGTATTGTACACTCACACTCACTCAACATACCGTAAATGCCTAATTAACTGAGGAGCAGATACGTATGTTCTCAATCCAACAAATATTAAGTTTTATCTCTTGAGGTTTGTTATACAAGTGTCATTGTATTTAAAAAATATACAGGTGTTAAGTGTCCGGCCTTTGTGTGTGCAAATTTTCAGATAGATTGTAAAAAAAACTCAAAATTCCCGATTCGGCCAGAATCCGATTCTGTGCAATGTTAATTCATACTGCCGTGATCGTGAATCAGGAATTATACAATTATAGAATAGGACTCCAGATAGTGATCATAAGTTGGAACACCTGTCGTAACAGCCTAATAAGCATAACATGGTCGCTCATCAAAGCATTTAACACAAAGACATTTTTAACTTCAAACACCGAAAATGTTGCTAGTTGAATTTTAAGCAACCTCGTGAATCTATGAAGCCAGAAGTCGACAATAATGACCTCCCGGCGCTCGGCGTCTCGACGCTTTCCTCGCCAGGTGGCGCTGACGTCGATGGGAAATTAATGAGACCGAACAAGTCGAAGAATCACATCGTCTGGACAATAGACTTCCTCCCTGACGTCTATTGTCGGGAGGACGTCGTTCAGGCTTTGTTCCCTCGTCTCGAGAGAGGGTCGGAGGTCGAAGCGCCGGACAGGTCCGATTAGTAGGCGAGGAGCGATTTGTCCTGCGCGGTTGCATATGATGCAGGAGACGACTTGGATTCACAACTTGTGATTGTTTATGAAACTACGTGAGGATTTTTAATGGCAACAATGTTGATTGAGCGGTGAAGCGAGTGTCTCCTTTCGTCTCTTTCCGCACGCACGTCGGTATTTTGACTGTTGCACTTTTCTCCGATCGAGCTTATAAAAATATGTCTTCTCATGATATGAAAAATATAAATGGTCCGATAGATTGTAATTTAAACCATCGCCAAGACCAACATTTCAACATGTTTTACATATTTTCTTCCATCCTCCGATTGCATAAAATTTAATAAACTACACTCTGATTGGTTGAATAAAGAAAATGTTCAAAATCTGCAAGATTATCAAGATCAACATTTTATTATTTAACAAATCTTCATAAAATTCAGTGAAGAACAAATATACTTGATATGAAGGGATGTGTGTTGTGAAAAATATCCGACCTAACCGGGGCTCGAACCCGGGACCTCTCTCAATGGAAGTTTTTTTCCCTGACTCCATGGAAGTTTTCCAAATAAACCTACATTCTCAACAAATATACTTGTTATCACTTCAAGCTATTTGAATTAGCTTCAATAATTAAATAACTATCTCAAAGTTCAATGAAAAGCAGTGAAGTGTGTAGATATTTAATAGATGATAGATTGAATGAATGTTGCATGAAGTACCAGTGCTCGCTTATCAACGCGATACACAGAGGCTTCCCCTAGTGTATAGTTACGTAGCAAATACGATGAACGAGTAGTCCGTATAATATACGATTATTTGTCAAAATTTAATGTTAATTGAATTGTTTTATATCTTGAGTAGACGATCAAGAAATATATGGTAAATGAAGGTTTATCATCATACCTACATAACCTACAATAAATTGAAACGAGAGTACTAGATCCATTCATTACATCATTCAATAACTTCATTAATTTATTTGAACTCATTAATACGGTATGCAAACAATGGTAGGGAGATAGGTAATGGCATATAGGTATGTATGTAATGAAGTAGGAATGTAGGTCATAACAATATTACCAAATATTTGAAACATAATATTACTTAAAAGGCATTTAATGTTCATATTATTTGTCTGAATGTTATTTAATGGTGGTCAACTGCGTCGTCACCCAATCAACAAATTGTTCAGTCGTGAAATTTCATTATATTGCCACAAATAGCTAATGGAGCTCGTTCACACATTCCACTTCTAGACACTGAATATTCGGTCCAAAGTGCCTTCCCCCATTTACCTGATGTTAAGTTTAAAATCAAACACAAACCAATGGAAAGCTAAAATATTAGCAATGAAATTAGTGTATTTCAATAAATTTTGTCGAATTCCAAGCCATCTGCTTTAATTATTACCAAAAGCAAGGTAATGAAATAAATTAAAATTGTGTTGAAAAGTATAGGCAGCGTGTTTAGACTACAGATAGCGCTGCAAAAAGTACAGACAGAGCCACCTAAGCTGTGGGAAGGAAGCTTACCTTTGGCAAGGCGTCCAAGTCGCTGCAGTTATACGTTATGTTGCTGCACTTATTACGCATTATCACTTCTTAAAATTTACACAAGTATATCTAATGTTTATTCGCCTACAAAATATTAATAATAAAGTGTTCACAATTTCACTGAATCTGATCACAATAGTAATTTGCGCGACTTGGTTCTGATTCCGAAATATTTTGGGTACATTTGTTGACATTTGATCGGTTGCTAGGTCACAGCCAATGAGAAATGAAACATTGAAGATCATTCCCACAAATGTTGCTTATTTCTTTCACTCGTGGCGCTGGGGGTAAGAACACACGGTGCCTATAATCAAAAACTTATTTTTTTTATACATTATATTTATGGGGAATATGAAATTCATCCGTTTCTTAGTAAGGTCCAATTTTTCAATACTCTTCTAAAACAAGTAATTAACTTTTAACAGAGTCATTCTAGGAATGTCATTGGTTGTTGAATGACAATACAGTCCTAATCAACCGTTTAAAAGTTAGAGTATTGAAAGACTAAGGGCCGGTCTTTTAATACTCTGCTAAAGACTCAATTAGCTGTTAACAGTTAGTTAGTACAAAACTATGTCTTTCAATTGGTTGTTGCCATGACAATACAGTCCTAATCAACCGCTTAAAAGTTAGCACAGAGTATTGAAAGACTAGCCCTTGTAAACAAATAATTAAGACTGAAAAACAATGTAAAGTGTATTTATTTTGGTTTTTGTGCTTATGAGGTAGTAGGTAGTAGGTAGTTAGAGTTTGGTATTCGTATAAAAATTAGTTTCTAATGTTAATTCTCACTCTTAAAACAGCATACATTCGAAAGAATAGCAAGTTTAGAATGAGAAAATTAATCACCTAGAATGATGACAAATAAAATTGAAAATTCAGAATTGCTAAATTTGTTACAGTTGATTAAGACTTCTTTGTCATGGCAACAAACATACCAGTGACACTTCTTGAATGTCCGTTTTATACTTAACTACTAATTTAGCAGGGCATTGAAAACCCGGGCCTAACTAATGTCAGCGATGCAGAGTTCATAATCCACACAATTCCCATCGCATTTCTTCGGATCACACGTAGTAAAGTGAAAGTAGTTTTCCCAAGGAGGCTAGAGAGCTTATAATAAAGATGTCTACCTCTGAGCTTTCGGTTTTGTTTAGTGTCGAGGAAATGAGACGCAGGTGTGCGTGGAGAATTAACGCCTTGAGTGCACACGGGCGAACCCCGCTTTTTTAACCAACACCTACACCCAGACAGAGCAAGAGAGGGAGGAAGAGAGAAGAAAAAAGTCGTTCCGAGCTTATTTTAGTGGAAAACGTTCTTTAAAACGCTAAACGCAAGTCGTAAACTTGAGCTTTTGCTCTAATTGGAAAACTCGTCGGATAGCATTGAATACAGTGCGCGATTTTATTGTTGTTTTCCGGCGACTTCGGAACAGGCGTATTACTAACTGCTGAACATTTATCAAGAGTTGTTCGCTTCAAGAGGCTCAGAGTGTTTCGACTAATGAAGAAGCTGGCTCGATAACATGGCAAATCAGAAGCAAACGCTTCGGCACTAATTGAGTGGATTCAGCGACTCTGGCGAGCAGTTGGGTTATTGCAGATGTTGCAATATGTTGTAGCGGGGACCATCATAATTCCCATTGAAATTCTACAAATGTATAGACAATTTCATAGTGCACCATAACATGCTAAAAAAGTAGGCAAGCTGAACTATATTCAGTTCAAGAACTATATCGTGTATCTGTTAAATATTTCATTTTAGCCGTTTTAAATGTACATGTTCCTGGATAATTTACTGGGATATGAAGTGTTTACTGCTTTTTTGACGTTTTTCCTTATAAAAAGTGCTGTCTTTGTAAAATTGTGTTGCCATGGTGAAACGGGCTTCTAGAAATGCATACTTCTACTCATTATCTTTGCTCTTGTTGGCTACTACATACTTGTAGTGCCTGAATTTTCAGATACCGTACACATAATGTTTGTACATAACTCTGTCATGACATTTGGAAATTATAAAAATTGTAAAACATTGACACAAATTTAGACTATAGGAGTCAAGAGTTAGGAAGTAACATCAGCCAGTCTGCTGATTAGTGGATTTCCATGGTCTCCGAGTGCTGCGTAGAACGACTCTCTCTGATTTTCCATGACTTCGTGGAGATAGGCAAATCCTATATCTTGGTGTATGCTCTTCGTCCGGGTGAACATCGGAGTGCGCAGGGCGATCTTGAGGGCCCTGTTCTGCACCCTCTGCAGCATTGTTCTCGCTCCCGCTGAAGTCCTCTCGTACCACACTGGTGAGGCGTACGTCAGTGTGGGCACGATGACGCTCTGGATAAGAAGCAGCTTGCTGGTGAGCGGCATGGATTTGCTTTTGAGCAGTGGGAACAGCGCCGCCGTCTTCCCGTTGGCCTTGCTGGCAATCTTCTCAGCGTGGGCCTTCCAGGAGAGCTTGGCATCCAGGGTGACACCCAGGTAAACATTGCTGGGAGACCAGGAGACATCTGTACCAGAGATGTTTATGGTAGGGGGTTGAAATTTCCGTCGCTTGGTGAAGAGTGTTGCCTCTGTCTTAGATGAATTTAGGGCTATACGGTTCTCTGTATACCAGTGGCTGAGTACGTCTAATGCTTTTTGCAGAGGCGGGCCAAGTTGATTAGATGCCATAGATTGGCAGATGACTGCGGCATCGTCAGCATAGAAAGCTACTTCGGTGTCCGGAATGTTAGTTGGGATGTCATTGGTGAAGATGTTGAAGAGGATGGGGCTAATGATAGATCCCTGAGGAACTCCAGCCAGAATAGGCCTCGCTGAAGAACAGGCACCGTTGATGTGTACGGTGAAGGATCTTTGATTTAAATAGGAGTGGATGATATTGATTAAGTAGTTGGGAAATTGATATTTAATTAGTTTTTGTAGTAGGCCTTCATGCCAAACTCTATCAAATGCTTTAGCAACGTCCAGGAAAACTATACCAGTTCCTTTCAGCTTTTTAAATCCATCGTTTATCTTGTCAACCACACGTAGAAGCTGATGTGTTGTTGAATGCTTCTGTCGAAAGCCAAACTGCTCATTGATCAGCAGCTTTGTAGCGTTTGCGTGGCCTCTAATTCGAGCATGAAGGACCTTTTCAAAAAGCTTCGATAGTGATGAGAGGAGACTAATCGGCCGGTAATTTGCAGGGTCACGAAGATTCTTTCCCGCTTTCGGGAACACAATGACTTTGGCTACTTTCCATTGGGTGGGGAAGTGTTGAAGACGGAGACTGGCATTAAATATTTCAAGGATACGTTCACCGGCAGGTATAGGAAGTTCTTTAAGAATCGTGTTTGTGATCTCGTCAATACCAGGTGCCTTGCCATTTGCAAGTTCATTTAGATATATAATTACTTCGTCCATAGAGCAGAGAACGACTTCATCATCTTCAGCCTGCGCCTTGTGTATAGCAAGATGGGTTCTTACTTCAGCCTCGATATGTGCTGATGAATTAGTCGGCGGGTTTGGGGAAAACTGATTTTGAAGCGAATCTGCTAGAACTTCTGCCTTATCATGTGGGCTGCATGCAAGGTGTGTACTACCTTGAATGGGTGGATTTGGTTGTTTGCTTCTTGTCAGTCGTTTTGCCATGGACCAGAGTGGACGACTCCCTGGTTCTAGTGTGGCTACAGCATCTTCCCACCTCTCTCTCCTGTGGCGACGAATTAATTCCTTTACAGATCTGTCTAAGAGCTTATATTCTTCATGTAAATCAGGTGTTCTGAGCGCCTGCCATCTCCTACGTGCACGGTTTCGAGTGGCTATTGACAGTTTAATTCCACGTGGAAGATCAAATATTGTGCACCTTTTTGTATTACAAATGGGAACACTGATCGCTCTTGCTTCCATAATATTTTCCGTTAATTTATTTACTGCTAAATCTATATCCTGATGCGAATCAAGTGGTCCACTCTCCAACTTATTTGATAAATGCTCTCTGAACTTTTCCCAGTCTGCTTTTCTGTAATTGAATCGAATGATGGGATCAACGGTCTCGTATGAGTCCCCTACGCTCAAAAGTACAGGATTATGATCTGAAGACAATTCTAAAAGTGTTTCTAATTCAATGGAATGTCGCAGATTTTTCACCACCGCAATGTCAAGAACATCAGCTCTTCCTGTAGGGATATGAAGATGTGTCGCTTCTTGCGGTCCAGTCACAGTAAAGTCACTTATACGGGAGAGTGAAAGGAGAGTGCGGCCATTGGCGTTGACAACTCGCGAGTTCCAGGCTGTATGCTTAGCATTAAGGTCGCCACCGAGAATAGTCGGGTAATTCGAGTCCATTAATGCTTCTATATCTGCTGTGAGAAGCTTAGTTCGCGGAGGACAATACGTGGCTATAAGCCGGAGTGGACCCAGTTTAGTAAAAAGCAGGATAGCGGTAGCCTCTATTGATTTCGTTTCAGGTAAAACAATCTCGTAGTGACTTACTCGATTGTCAATGATGATTGCAGTCCCTCCTGCTCTCCTGTCTCCTGGACGATCAGTTCTATACACTGAGTGATTGGCAAGCTTAAGCTTGTCCTTAGGGTTAAGATGGGTCTCACAGACAAGGGCAGCCATTAAATTTCGTGATTCCATCAATAGAAGTAATTCGTCTTTACGAGAACTTATGCTATTAGCATTCCAAATGATTAGATTAATTGAATTAATCGCTGGCATTGCGATTTTGTACAGACAAAAGAAGAGTTGGCACAAAACTTGCCAGAGACGTAATGATGGGGTGAATGTTCATATTAACTATAAAAATTGCAATGCCGTTTATAAGGGCTATCCAATCAATAGTTGATTGTTGAGGTACTACCGGTTGTACGAGTTCAGGAAGAGCATTGGGTGGCCTCTCTGCTTCTTCTAAGGCAGTGGTGTTTGAGGACGAGGGTTGCTCTGGATTTATCTGAGTGTTCAAAACAGAAGCAAAAGTCCGTGGTTGCGCCAATGAGACTCGTGGCACGGGCGTGGGTTGCGTCTGAGTATTCCCTCGGTTATCATGCTGTGGAGAAGAGCCATCTTGCTGCTGTGGACGTCGGGCTCGAGTAGCATGACGAGTTGCTGCCTTGATGACATCACATCCTCGGTAGCAAGCGGCATGCTGCTGATTGCAGTTACAGCACTTTGCTGTTTCTGGTGACTCCTTACACTCCTTAACCTGATGCACACCTCCACATCGAACACATCGTGGCTGGCGATGACAAAATTTGGCCGTATGACCCACTCTTTGACAATTAAAACATTGTATGACATTAATCTTCTTGCTCCGTGGGGCCTCGGTGGAGACCACGCAGTAGAGGAGTCTCTTGATTTGGCTGAGGTCCACTGGAGCCTGACCACTCGTACTTACTAGCGTACATTCAAAAAGGGGCAAAAGACGTGTACTGTCTCCAGGCATCTTCATCTGCCGCACAGAGCGGACATTGAAGCCTTGCTGCTTCAGCTCCTCTTGAATGTCTTCTGTTTCAGCAGATTGTGGCAGACCTCTCAGAACAAAACGCTGTGATCTAGTGCGCTCAGTTGGAAACGTGTAGTACTCTATTCCCTCAGTCGAGTCTAGGGCGGAGGTAATTAGTTTGTACGAGGTAATATCTCTAATGATTACTCGAGAAACTTCGAGACCAGGTTTGATTATGAATGCCCCTTGTTCTGGACATACAGCGGAGAGCAACTCAACTAATGCCTTATGAGATTTCATATTTTGAATCACTATTGGTGGGATTTTATACTTCTTATCTGGCAAAGTCTCCGCCGTCATCGGGGTCGTGTCCATATCATTTGCACTTGCAAGCGGCTCAAATGAGTTCTGCGTACGCACAAGGTTGATCACTCTCTTGGATGATGGGCCTGAAGCATCTGACCCAGATGATCGTGTGCTGGGACGATCGTTACAATTACGACGCCTTTTATTTCCTGTCACCATCGTGAAACCATCGGGAACTATGTTCAAAGACATCTCATTGGTTGCAGACTCAACTTGCATTAGCTCCGTGTCCGATTCATCACTAGACGAAAAATCATTTATAGAAGCTCCTATGGGTTGACTAGAAATGTTTATGACATTGTCTACAGCTGAAGGGGCATCTAGCCGGTTTACTTCATCACTCCAAACTTTATATATTCCACTCATTGCTCACATTACTTCAAGTCCAAATGAGCTACAAGCGTCTCTTGGTAGGTTTCGTAGACCTAGTATATAAAACTATTTTCTAATACTTTAAACAGATTCTGACGCGGAAAAATGGTTTGAATGGCTCCCAAAATATCTAATATCACCATTCAACACAACAAACATGCAAAACTAGCGATTAATCCACAAATATAAGCGAAAATACTGAGAATAATTCACAGAACTAACTTTCATTTATGAAGAAACAAATGAAGTCCCTTCTACTCATTAATGTGTGGAAATATTAAGAAGGCCGTGATTATATCGCTACTCTATCCTTAAACAAGCGTTTGACAAGGTATGTATGGTTTGTGTCCATCTGTGCCTCGTCAAATGGATAGTTACACCGTACCTCGGATCAAGCTGAAATTACCGAACCTTGCAAACATCTCCACAATATATCAATTTGAGCTAGACATAATATATCCAAATTGTTTTTGTTTTATCTATCTAGTAAATACAATCCCCATAAAAAACACTCCGTGTAAAAAAACAGCCAAGTCTCTTCAACTAAAAAAAAAATATTATGAAATCTAAAAATTCTGCACTGAAACGTAGTGATATCAAAAAATGAGCCAAGTCAAAACTTTATTTGAAAATTAAAAAATACTTGGCGCATCGTGTATATAAATAGCTTAGAAGTATAGGCTAGATATAAATACATATACTCAGGGGCGAAGCGTCAGAGGAGACAGGGGAGACACTGTCTCCCCTGTTAAAATGATATAATGTGCTAATATATATTTTATTAACCTGAAATTATTGTAATTGTTTATTTTCATTTGATATATCAATTAGTATTTGATTTAAACTCATTGAGTGTCATTTGAAAATCGTGTTTAATTTGGCGCTGTTAGAAGCTTGGCTCAGCGAGCCCGCGCAATTCCAATCGGGTATCCCAATAGCATGGGAGACGTTTTCAGCGATTCTCAGTATACGTCTACTCGTTTATCTCTCATCCTTCTCCCACTCGTTGTTTCCAGCTTTGGATGTTTTCTTCTCTCTCGCACTCGCAAGTCAAAGGCGCGATCCTATGCCTCATGTGGGTAGTCTGTTTGCTAATATAGTGAAATAAAAGACATGTCTTCTGTGCTATTTTAGTCCCGTAGCCACGCCACAGTACCAAGCGATTCATTTCGACTGTACTCGTCCCACACCGACACGAAATTCACTTACTCACACATACGCAATTTAAAAGCCATGCGCGGCAACACATAATTCTCAGAATAGCAATAAACTATAAAATCTAAGTTGACATCTTGAGTTGACATAAAACTAATTCTTCACCCAATGAAATTACCTACGTTGTTCACAATCATGTAATTTTTAATTATAGATTATTGTGATTATTGTGTTGTATTGTGTCTCCCCAATGTTGGGATGCACGCCTCGCCACTGCATATACTTACAGTACCTATATCTACAATGCCCTAAAAAAACGATGCGCCAAGTATTTTTTAATTTTCAAATAAAGTTTTGACTTGGCTCATTTTTTGATATTACTACGTTTCAGTGCAGAATTTTTAGATTTCATAATATTTTTTTTTAGTTGAAGAGACTTGGCTGTTTTTTTTACACGGAGTGTTTTTTATGGGGATATCAATTATTTTTTTAGTTTATTTACACAACTTGTAAAACTTTTTGGGGCAACAATGGCTAATTCTTTTTAAAAAATACGCCATTTCCGAATAATTTACTAAAAAAAATATTGTTTGGAGCTAAATATATACTAAAGTGATATACCATGAAGAATTGCGAAAGCATCGTTCCAATAGGTCCAGCCGTTTTCGAGATATGGCATCACTTCCGGTTTTCAAAATGGCGGCTGAAAGCTCTTACACATTGTATTAATTTGTATATAAATACTAATATTTCATTATAAGACTTCTGAATATGTAGTTGGTTTTTATATAAAGGGAAGTGAATTTAGGCAGATTTCGCTTAACTATGACGTCATTTCCGGTTTCAGTAATTAGAAAACTTTAATTTAACTACTGTTATTTCATATAGAGGACCGTCTGAATCGATTGGCGCAAATTTCGTTCCGATCGGTTAAGCCGTTTTTGAGATATGACGTCACTTCCGGTTTCAAAATGGCGGCACAAAAAATTTATAAGGGCAAGGTATCATCAGGCAGACGAGCTGTATATGTGGTGAAAATTTCGGGTCAATCAACCCAGCCGTTTAGGCTGTGGCGGAGACCGCGGAATTTATTGGAAGATGAATCATCATCATCATTATTATTATTATTATTATCTGAAAGCCGTACAATTACACGGTTTTCACGGCCCTCTAGCTCGCAAACGGCATAACCTATTGTTCTCAAATTTGGTATAAGTGGTGGGGTGGGCCATAGCTCGAAATTAAGATATTTCGCAACAATGTGAGATTTTCCAATTTTGAGATCCAGGAGGCCGAAAATGCCACTTTGATGCTTACAGTAAAAGTGGGTTGCTCCAGCCTTTTTAAATGAGAGTGTGCACGCGCTGTACGACTTGGCTGGCGTGGAGCGACCGCTCCACTAGATATTGCTGTCCATAAGCTGGCAACTCAAGTAATGGAATGAACGTTCGAAGAATTTGCATTTGCAGTTCTCCATTTTGCTTGAAATATTTTGCTATTGTGCATCATTCACAATCATAAACGCAAAACTAAAAAAACAATTTTTCATAATTCACATTTCATTAGCTATGGATAATAAATGTTTCAGAGGGATCTGACTATATAACAAAAGAATTAAACACACTTTTACCTCCGACAAAACGTTCAATGAGCCGTCATAGATATTTATTATTTCTGTATCCTTGGTCCGTGATTGAGCACCGTTGCCAAACTTCACAGTTCAATGAGAAGCAATTTTACATCAGCTCTCTTCATTATTTCCATCTGCTGTCCAAAACGTTAACTGAGCGCTCGTTTCCAAGCAATTAAAATCAAACTGTTGCAATTGAGGAATAAATCAGAGCTCAATCATGAGGCAGTATTATGTTTGTCGCCATTTAAAACGCGCTGTTTCGCAGCGGCCATATTTCACTCTCGAACGTCGATTAATCAGAGTTTCGGGTCATTAGTTAGTTCGTCCATCGGCCGCAGTGGCGCATGAAGTATGTGTTCGGGTCAATTGCAGGTGATGCCGTGACCCCGAATGGTAACCCTCCCTCGGCCGCAGTGGCGCACGAAGTATGTGTTCGGGTTAATTGCAGGTGATGCCGTGACCCCGAATGGTCACCCTCCCTCGGCCGCAGTGGCGCACGAAGTATGTGTTCGGGTTAATTGCAGGTGATGCCGTGACCCCGAATGGTAACCCTCCCTCGGCCGCAGTGGCGCATGAAGTATGTGTTCGGGTCAATTGCAGGTGATGCCGTGACCCCGAATGGTAACCCTCCCTCGGCCGCAGTGGCGCACGAAGTATGTGTTCGGGTTAATTGCAGGTGATGCCGTGACCCCGAATGGTCACCCTCCCTCGGCCGCAGTGGCGCACGAAGTATGTGTTCGGGTTAATTGCAGGTGATGCCGTGACCCCGAATGGTAACCCTCCCTCGGCCGCAGTGGCGCACGAAGTATGTGTTCGGGTTAATTGCAGGTGATGCCGTGACCCCGAATGGTCACCCTCCCTCGGCCGCAGTGGCGCACGAAGTATGTGTTCGGGTTAATTGCAGGTGATGCCGTGACCCCGAATCGTAACCCTCCCTCGGCCGCAGTGGCGCACGAAGTATGTGTTCGGGTTAATTGCAGGTGATGCCGTGACCCCGAATGGTAACCCTCCCTCGGCCGCAGTGGCGCACGAAGTATGTGTTCGGGTTAATTGCAGGTGATGCCGTGACCCCGAATGGTAACCCTCCCTCGGCCGCAGTGGCGCACGAAGTATGTGTTCGGGTCAATTGCAGGTGATGCCGTGACCCCGAATGGTAACCCTCCCTCGGCCGCAGTGGCGCACGAAGTATGTGTTCGGGTCAATTGCAGGTGATGCCGTGACCCCGAATGGTCACCCTCCCTCGGCCGCAGTGGCGCACGAAGTATGTGTTCGGGTCAATTGCAGGTGATGCCGTGACCCCGAATGGTAACCCTCCCTCGGCCGCAGTGGCGCACGAAGTATGTGTTCGGGTAAATTTCCGGATGATGCCGTGACCCCGAATGGTAACCCTCCCTCGGCCGCAGTGGCGCACGAAGTATGTGTTCGGGTCAATTGCAGGTGATGCCGTGACCCCGAATGGTAACCCTCCCTCGGCCGCAGTGGCGCACGAAGTATGTGTTCGGGTCAATTGCAGGTGATGCCTTGACCCCGAATGGTAACCCTCCCTCGGCCGCAGTGGCGCATGAAGTATGTGTTCGGGTCAATTGCAGGTGATGCCTTGACCCCGAATGGTAACCCTCCCTCGGCCGCAGTGGCGCATGAAGTATGTGTTCGGGTCAATTGCAGGTGATGCCTTGACCCCGAATGGTAACCCTCCCTCGGCCGCAGTGGCGCACGAAGTATGTGTTCGGGTCAATTGCAGGTGATGCCGTGACCCCGAATGGTCACCCTCCCTCGGCCGCAGTGGCGCACGAAGTATGTGTTCGGGTCAATTGCAGGTGATGCCGTGACCCCGAATGGTCACCCTCCCTCGGCCGCAGTGGCGCATGAAGTATGTGTTCGGGTTAATTGCAGGTGATGCCGTGACCCCGAATGGTAACCCTCCCTCGGCCGCAGTGGCGCACGAAGTATGTGTTCGGGTCAATTGCAGGTGATGCCGTGACCCCGAATGGTAACCCTCCCTCGGCCGCAGTGGCGCATGAAGTATGTGTTCGGGTCAATTGCAGGTGATGCCGTGACCCCGAATGGTAACCCTCCCTCGGCCGCAGTGGCGCACGAAGTATGTGTTCGGGTCAATTGCAGGTGATGCCGTGACCCCGAATGGTAACCCTCCCTCGGCCGCAGTGGCGCACGAAGTATGTGTTCGGGTCAATTGCAGGTGATGCCGTGACCCCGAATGGTAACCCTCCCTCGGCCGCAGTGGCGCATGAAGTATGTGTTCGGGTCAATTGCAGGTGATGCCGTGACCCCGAATGGTAACCCTCCCTCGGCCGCAGTGGCGCATGAAGTATGTGTTCGGGTCAATTGCAGGTGATGCCGTGACCCCGAATGGTAACCCTCCCTCGGCCGCAGTGGCGCATGAAGTATGTGTTCGGGTCAATTGCAGGTGATGCCGTGACCCCGAATGGTAACCCTCCCTTATCTCTGAGTCGGTAACGCAGGTACCTGTCAAGCGGAAGAATTTTGTCAGTAGGAAGAAGAGAAGCTGTTCTAGTATATTGCTTATACTCATCAGTTTCACGCCATTTTAAAGAGAAAGCTCTAGAAGGATGATTTACCCTAAAAAAATTGTATAACTAAGAAGGAGAAGGCCGGAAGTCCATTTTCTTGATTTTTATTGGCACACTTTTGGAACAAATACAGTTATTGAAGTGACTGTTACACAATAACTCTTGCCACCATTACAAATATGATTGGATAAAAGCAGAATTACTGGGTTTTTGGCCCACCGGAAGAATAATTGAAATGAACTCCCAGCTTTCTGCTTCTCATGTACTAAGATATTATAGACTTTATCCCTACAGTAATTAACAAACATCCTAATCTAGTCGGGCGCTAGCTCGACGCTGCCAAGCACCGCTCTAATACAACGTGCGAGCTACTACCAGAGACTTATACCGCAACGGCTTAAGTGGTCGAAACGAGGTGTCGACAGGCATACATGCAGTGAGAAATGAAAGTTGAAAATCATGGTTATCGGGTATATTTAGCCACCTGACAACACCTAACCAAATATCAAAGTGCTGCGTTCATCCCTTCGGGGTGAATTTTGGGCCTCAAACATGCAAGGATTGACTTTCATGCTGGCTGGCTGGCTAGCTAGCTAGTTAGGCACGTCGATTTGCTTGCCCTTTTCTACAGATTGCACGGTTTGGTCTAGAGAGTTGAAATTTGGTAGACACATAGAGTCCCCCTTCTCACGCGTACTTCTGAAAGAAAATCTGAAATATTTTGACCGGAAGTGAATTTAATCCAATTTTAAATTTAAATTTTTTTCAAAAGTCGAACGGGTCCATCGACAGTTTTGAAATTTGGCAACATTAAAGACAATGTATTGCTAGACACTCCACTTCAAGAAAAAACAAAAATTTCAAACCGGAAGTGGAAAATTTATCACTATTAAGCGTTCCGCTCTTCCCCTTCATCTACCAACTTACTGCATGTTGAAATCTTCGCCCATTTGCTTGTTATAGAAATCGGCAGCAGACTGCGTCTCGATAGATATTTGTCGACTAATTGTGCTGTTCATAGAAGAATTCATGATGCACTTCATAATTTTGTCACATTGAAAGATTCAAACCTCAAATATAGGTACCTCAATATGACGACAGAATATGACGTAGTATCAACCATTTGAGAAAACTAGTTTGGATAGTATTTATGGATATTCAAGTATTGGGACAATAATACAAACGAATAACAGACATCGATTCCGTTCCATAATGACATCTTTATTTCTACTACTTCACGTATGAATATTATAATATCTAAATTTATTTCAGTTTCGAGAGTATGGAAACTTCGTTTTGTGTAGAATAAAGAATAATAGATTAACTACGCACAATGAACAATGGTATTCTGACGCCAATCGAATGCCTTGTGCGAAAGGTGTTTACAAACATGGTCAATTATGCAATGGCATTTTTAAAAGAATACCTAATGCACGAAATAATTCATACTGTCTAAAATATCAAAACAAACAATAAATCAATTAGATGCATCAACAATATGCCATCACTATCAGGAATAAAGACCGGTAGACTAATTGATTGTATGATCTATGCGTAATAAACACATACACCCCCTCCCCCCCCCCCCCCCCACACACACACACCATAATCAATAAACAACAACAATAAAAGGTCATTTAATATCGTGAATCGTCATTGCTTGGAGAATAAACAATACACATTCAGATCTATTCAGTGGCTGGTGGATTAGGGGTGGGGGTTGTGTTGTGAGCGTATCAGAGGTTTGGTTTCCTATGTTGTCTTGACACTTTTAAACGAATACAAATGTACGTAGATGACACTTGTTTTGGAATGTAACATAATAGATTCTGCTGCAGTAGGAGGCTGTCTTCTAGCACAATTGTATTTTCAAATAACTTATTTTCACACTATTTATTGTAAAATTGTATACTTCAAGACAATGAGTAAGCACACGACTCGTTCGAAGACGTCCCCAGGGTAAAATTAGTAATCATAAAGGACTTTTATTTAAAGCCATTTCATTCAAAATGAAATAAAAAAATCTTATTCATAAATTACATTCATAACTATATTTGGTACTTTTTAAAAGAATTTGAACATTAGCTTGTATATTACATGTGTTGGATAAAGTCATATTTTAAAAAATGTTTTTTTCACTTGAGTCTTGACGAGCAACAGTTTTTTTTTAAATGTATAGGTACGCACTGAATGGGACCGAGGAGATAAAATACGCTCCGTGTTACCATTTTTTCTCATTGTTATCATATATATATATATATATTTTTTTTTAATCATTTGAGATTTTTTATGTTAATTATCATTTAGTGAGATTTAAACAAAATATGTGTATTGATTTTTAATTGATTGTCCCTCGTACATACCGATGTAAGCGGTAGACACCTTAGGGAATTTATAAGCGTGTGATCAAGGATTATGCGTCTGTTCTCCGGCAAAAATAGTGCTTTAGCTTCTCGGGTATCTTGGCAATCAGTCAGGTACAATCAGGTTGACCGTTCTTTGTTGGTTTGTTCGTGTGTTGGTGTGTTTTGTGACTGTTAATGATATACGTCCTACTCCTTCCCAACCAGCACTATAAACACCAGGTGGCTCAGCTAGTTAATCTTAAAGGAACTCTAGGTTGACATCTTCAAAATCAATTTTCACAACAAGGCAATATCAAATGGCCACATCCTTTGCCGTAATTCCTTTAACTTTCAGTAGTGTCTCTCTGCGCATGAACAAAGGAAAAGGCTTCTTGGTATGAACGTTCTTATTTTCTCCTACACCCTTTGACCGATCTCAACCAAATTTGGTGTACTCATTCTATATGAAATAAAATAACCCATACCGTATGATACTTGATCCCTTCCAACATCCCCTAATTTAAAAAATCACCCGTAGGTAATAATAGAAAATTATATATGCATATTCTGCATAACCCCACTCGTGATCTTTGGTACGTTTTTAAACTGTTGGCGGAAAAATTTGCGGCATAATCCATGTCATGGAACTATCACTAAACAGCAGTGTTGGATTAGTTCCTCAAAAAAAGGAACAAGTTCCAGTTCAAATAAAGAACTGGTTAGTTACCTACCTGGAAAGTTTCCAGAAACTGGAAAGTTAACTTATGAAATTCCTTTTAAGTTATATTGCCTTTCAAAACACATCCGGATTTTATTTAAAATGTGCTGTAAACATCTGTAAGCCTTAACGCTTTACCAATAGAGTTTAAATTACATAAAAAAGTGAACTTAGAAGAATTAAAATTAAGGAAACGCATTTACAATCATCTACATTTCGTGTACCTTTCAGTTTACCAACAGGCAACTAATATGCGTAGTACGAGATGACGCACAAATTCCGGTCTACACCGGAACAATACACCTACAATTTACGTTATTCACAAGTTGTGAACTTTTAGCAATTTAAAATTTGAGATAACTCATATTCAACCAAAAGAAATTGACCCTTTCGTTATACTAACTTGGGAACTATTGGAAGAAAAACAGAAATTTTTAGACAAGAAGTGACGTTGTTGGCGTTAACAATGTAATGATAGGTAACACTCAATGATCAATGAAAGCTGCTGTAAACTACCACCTCATGTGACATGTTGTACAAAAACAAAAACTTGTATATAGACTGCCAATCACCTTTCCCCCTAAAAGGATTGAGATCTAAAAGAAGGTCGCAGCAATAATATATTGTTGAAACATTTTCGCACTTAAAATTCGTGAAATCATTTCACCCAGTTACTGCCGCCAAGCACAACATTATAAACCAAACATTGTACCCAAATTTGAGATTGAAAAAATCTCTATGTGAACCATCATAGTATAAACTTTAAAACAATTATACTCATTTAAAACTAAAAATAGAAAGTATTCAAATTTTAAAAACGTAAACAAAATCAATTTAAAAACATTTTTTTTACATAACTTAAAATAAAAATTAAAAAAAATTATTTAAAATTAAATAAAACAAAATAAAAGTAAAAAAAATAAAAATAAAGCTTGGCGCATTGAATTTGCACCGTCATGTTGACTTCTTCCTTCTTTCCTTCATCATCTTCTTCTTCCTCTTTCTTTCGTCGTCTCCTTGGTCGACATTTTCTTTTTATGTTGCCCCCTCCTTGACAAAATGCGCCAAGCTTTATTTTTATTTTTTTTACTTTTATTTTGTTTTATTTAATTTTAAATATTTTTTTTTAATTTGTATTTTAAGTTATGTAAAAAAAATGTTTTTAAATTGATTTTGTTTACGTTTTTAAAATTTGAATACTTTCTATTTTTAGTTTTAAATGAGTATAATTGTTTTAAAGTTTATACTATGATGGTTCACATAGAGATTTTTTCAATCTCAAATTTGGGTACAATGTTTGGTTTATAATGTTGTGCTTGGCGGCAGTAACTGGGCGAAATGATTTCACGAATTTTAAGTGCGAAAATGTTTCAACAATATATAATTGCTGCGACCTTCTTTTAGATCTCAATCCTTTTAGGGGGAAAGGTGCTTGGCAGTCTATATACAAGTTTTTGTTTTTGTTTGATGGTATTGGTGATGTGAGTGAAATGAATTTCCCCAGTTTTTGCGCTGCGCTGTTTCTGCGCAAGAGCAGCTTCGCACAGTAACACTTTTAATTCCCGTAAACTTTTGTGTTGAATAGAGTTTTCATTTTTATAGTTATATTTCCTAATCAGCTCAAGTATATGGACGACCTTTTAATGTTAAAGGGCCGGTTTTTCAATGCTCTGCTAAAACCAGTACCTATAGTTAAGTTTAAGTGACCGTTCAATTAGGTATGTCATTGGTTATTGCCATGGCAATACAGTCCTAATAAACTGTTTAAAAAGTGAGCATTGAAAATCTGGACATATCAATATTCTTCGCATGCGCAGAAGTTCGAGTGAAAATCTTGCTCTGCCATAATCTGGATTGGCACTTCATGAGGTCGAAGTCAGAACATGTCCCACTCCAAGAGTTCCTATACTGATTTGATTTCCCATACCAACAAGGGGATTTGGCTAGCATCTTTTGGCGCTGACCCAACCTATATTACAATTACAAATATTTATTGTGTCCTTGTATTTTTGACGCGAGCGATTTTGCCGCTTGTTGCAGGCACTTGTTTGGATACGATTGAAAACAAATGGGTTGACGAAATAATTTGAAATTTTAATCATGATTAGATAATATACAAACTTAGCGTTATCACTTGTTACTTTTTTAATTTTTTGTTTCGTTAATTAGTAATAATTTGTTGATTTTTGGTGAAAGTTAAGCTATTTTCTAGTCTCTTTGGGTGCCGTATGAAGTTTAATTTTAAAAATTTGCCAATTGATAACCCTAATTTTATCGTTTATCTAATCATTATTAAAATTTGAGATCAATTGGTTTACGGGTTTGGTCTCCAATCATATCGGAAATTTCATAGTTTTAGCGGTTTTGTTGAATAACCGGCGCCTAATTAACAAGGCAAGAAGCAAAAATGAAAAAATTCTACTAATATACCATCAGACTGATCATGTGAACATCCTATCAAAGTTACACCCACTTATGAGCAATTTTTCTCTCTCAATTTTCTAAAACGGCCGAGCGCTTGTATCACTTGTTTCCGTTTTCTATACATCATCATCATTATCATTCATGTGTTGTAATCATTATTCTATCATTTAAAACACATTATGATACCACAGTCCTATTAACATGCAATCGAATATTCAACAGAATTCAATAGAATGTTACACATTTAAAGTCATTTATATTCTATTTCATTTGATTCATTGAATAAAAGTTCTAAAATAAGCTGCCCAAATAAACCGCATCCGAGCCGTTCTTCTTCAACACCAACACAATCGCCATTGTCATTCGCAATCTGTTTCCAGCGTGACACTGCGGCGTCGGGACGGCGTCGGGACGGCGTTGACATGGCAACTAATGACGTATGATTGATGAGGACGCAGCTATCAATTGACGTCGCGTCGCAACAATCAAGTCCAGCTGGCGGGACACGAACCCGGGCCGCACTTCATCGCCAACAGCGGGGGTGACACTCGTGTAAAACTTCAAACACCCGATCATGCATGACATTGCGATTCGCTGGGAATAAATCACAATTAGAAAGAGTCATAATTAATCAATGACAATTATACGGGTTGGCTCAGGTGGTGGAGCACAAAGCTTTCATTCAGGGTTTGAGTTTGAGTCCTAGTCGGGATTTGCCGTGGATGGAAAGGATAAACAACAGAGGTGACTGACCGAGAGTACTGAAGTACTGGAGAGAGATGTGCGGACGATAATTTAAAATGTTTAATGTGCCATGTGTATCAGTTGTCCCCCCATCGGCCCTGTAAATCGCTTATTTTTTGTATCGACAGAAATGTACGAAAATCTATTTTTTCTGGTAGATAGATTCACATGGTAGAAAATATCCAATATTGTCAAAATTAAAGGTTAGTACTCGTATACACCAATAACATAACTATTTTGTATATGACGTGTCACGCATTAGAAAAAGTCACAAATCTAAAGTTCATCTAAAGTTTACAGAAGCCATGTACGAAGTGTTCATAGGCCCGGAATAACCAAAGTTAAATTGTGCTGGATAACTTACTTTTGAATTAAGAGGCAAACGGAAGCGAGCGGAAATCACACGGTTCGTCAAAGCGTTTTTTTGAAATTTTGTCTTCTCACTAAATAATTTCAAAAAATCAGATAGTAACGACCCATTACAGCCTAATAGACTAAATAATGCCGCACACTGGAGTACTTTATGACCTCTTGTGCGACCTCAAAGTGTTAAATACGATTATTTTTTATTATTTTACTAAAAATATCGTATTAAACACTTTGAGGTCGTACCAGAGGTCATAATGAACTCCAGTGTACGGCATTATTTAGTCTATTAGGCTGTTATGGGTCGTTACTATCTGATTTTTTGAAATTATTTAGTGGGAAGACAAATTTTCAAAAAATCGCTTTGACGAACCGTGCGATTCCCGTTCGCTTCCGTTTGCCTCTTAAATTTAATTGTTTCACTCATTTTGAGGTATCTGATTGGCTGTGCCGCCAATTTAGTCCAATATTTAGTTAATGCGGCTCAGATTAACTTTGGTTATACCGGCCCATATTAAAATAGTTTTGAAAATATGGAAATATTTTTTTAAAGAAAATTTCTGATCAAGCAGCTTTTTGTTCGAAGTATATATCGCACTGTATCTAAATATGTTAGAATTCTGCAGATTCCTTCTCTCATTTTCCTTCCCTTGCACAATATCAGAATCATCACCTACATCATTACCGCGTTGCACAGCGGATGCAGTATAAGAACGCTGGGTTTTTATCCATATCATTATCCTTCTGCTTCACCTGACAATAGCACGCCTACCAAGATGTCATTACAGAGCCATTTCTGCAGTACGGTTTCCTCCTCATACCGTCGGCTTTTGACACACACTGTACCTTCGTATCTGAGTTCATTATTTTAATTGAGGAGAGAGAAAAAACGCGCCGCCATGCAGCAAAATAACGAGTCCCCTTTCCCTCCCAAAGCCCGATGCGGAAACAACTTAATACAATTTCCTCGCCAGCCTTTTTCACCATTAATTATAATAATCATATCAATTGAAAATATCAACCCAAATGCAAACGTCTCTGTACGTGGGAGGCGTGAATCCCGTTGAAACTTTTTAATGATACAATTAATTATATTCAACATCCTGAAACCTTATTTTGCAATACCTCTATTAAAGCTACAATGATTGTCCTTCCATGGAAATCGCATTCAATATTGTAAGAGAAACATATTGTGTGGGACGAGCTTCTATGCTTGATGAAAAATTGATGCAAAAGCTTAGCAAGACTAATTCGATAAACATGTTGGTTCAGATCAAGGTATTTTAGACTGGAAATACCTTGGGTTCTGATGATGAACAAAAGCAGATCAAGAGAAGCTTTTAGAAAGTTGATCTACGATGTTGCAAATACATCCTCATGTATGACAATGAGCGGATTTATAATTGTGTAAACTTCTTTTCGAATAGTGTGTTAATAAAATTCACGAGTACATTTATACTTTATAATTCATTAATATGGAAATTAAATGTAAATCTGCAATCTTTGAAAATAAATGTATGAATAATAATGAAAAAAATAATACCGGGTGGCGCAAAAATAATCCCCCTGATTAAGATGTCACTATATATAATATAGTGACATCTTAATCAGGGGGATTTTTCAGATTTCAGAATTTCAAATTTCAGAATCCTTTCTATAATAGTTTCGATATATATCGAAACTATTATAGATAGGATTCTGAAATTTGTACACTTATTAGAAAGCATACCAAAATTTAATATGTGCAAGTTTCAAAAACATTACTATTGTAGGAAAAAAAGTTACAGCTGTTCAAATTTGGTTGTCAAAAAATTGATTATTCGGAGCTCAAATAGCACCCGTCGAGAAAACTTCCATTGGCCGGGACGCTGTTTCTTCAAAACTACGTACGATATCAAGCTGAAAATGTCATATTATATTTAAAATAGATAAAGATCAATTATAGACTTTGGTGCCACAATAAGTATATGTTATAAGTTGTAAGAAACTGAAATAGGAGTGATATCCCCATAAAAAAACACTCCGTTTAAAAGTACCAGCCAAGTCTCTTCAACTAATAAAAAATATATAGGTGAGAAATCTAAAAATTCAGCACTGAAAAGTAGTGATATCAAAAATTTGGCCAAGTAAATTTTTTTCAAAAAATACTTAGCCGCATCGTTTTTTTAGTGCATTATAGATATATTATATTTACCTATAGATGAGTATTTAATTGTCGGCCTACTTCTATACTAATTATAATGCACGATGCGCAAAGTTTATTTTTATTTTTATTTGAATTGGCCAATTTTTTGATATCACTACTTTTCAATGCGGAATTTTATGTTTCAAATATTATTTTTTTTAGTTGAAGAGAATGGGCTGGTATTTTTACACGGAGTGTTTTTTATGGGTACTTAATACATAGCCTAGGGAATATAATGTTAGGTAGTACTATAAATACCATTAATTATTTTAAAATATCACTACGCATTAATCAAGCGAGCGGAGCGAAGCGACTCCACTTGAAACTTATGGCTCGAATCTCTGTTACGTTGTTTTTTTCTATCTGTGTATTTTGCGTTACATTTTAAACGAAGTAACGGATCGGGCAATTTTTTTTACAGAAGATGCATTTCTATCCGTAGCAGAAGGCTATTGACTTCCAGCAAAATCGATTCATTAATTTCATCGGAAACTTGATTTGTATTGTTAGTATTGGCTTGGCATATGAAAGAAACGTCAACTCTGTGTGCCAATAAAACTGGAATCGGTTGACCGATCATCACCAAATTTTACATTGTCATTGGCACCAGCATTATAAGTGTATTTTGACAAATCTTTAATGAACTTTATCATTAATATTAATCCTTTATTAGTAACGGGCAAGCCCACAAGTACAAATACAATAAAAACACATAATTACATACAAAATTGCATATGTCAGGAAGACGTAACAAAAAACATATACAGGTTATATCACAGAAAGACACATTTAGAGCAAGTAATAATGTTCATATATGTTTTAAAACTAAGGAACTCTGTCAAGGAATTAAAATTTACATCTAGGTCATTACACTAATTCAAGAGTAATAGACATTTACTGACATTTGTATGCTTAATTTAAAATGGGCTGTAGCTATACCACCGTTTGACCTATCAAATAGTCTTCTATAAATCTGATCAATCAAACTCATATTTTATATGGTCGTTAAGACCAACATTATCTCTTATTTTACAAATTTTCAGCCCAATCAGTCAAGAACATGTGCACTTTTTGACAGTTTTAATTACTGTCAGAAATGACGTATCAAATGAATGTTTCCACTGCAACTAGATCTGATTTGCTTTATGTAGGAAACAAAGTGTATAGATTGCTGTTCTTAAGTTTCAATAGAAAACATATACTTTTATGTTGATTGAGTGGATCATATTTCAATTCAATATGGATGTATATGCTTCTGTGCGTTTGGCAGTACTCGCTCATCAACGCGTTACACTGAGCGTTTTCCTAGTCTAAATTATGGAGTTTTTGAACTTGAATAGACATGCTTCATCCGCAAGAATATAGTAGAAACCAAACGGTATATTTCATTTCTGCACATTTGGAGGAATTGTAATTACATATCTTTCAAATTCTGTTCCCTTTTAAATATGAATAATGTCTATTCTCACTGCCAGTGGGAATTGTCAACAAAAATAGGAAAACAACGAAAAAAAGGTAATGGGACACGTGAAATCTTGAAATCATTATCGTAGGTCTCGTGATTGTTCCGAGTCGTCGGCCGAAAGTTTCGCCACTTGTGCACGCGACGTAAATTAACCAATCATCTGTGCGGCACGTCTTTGGCACGTCTCGCTCGGCTTAATTAGCACACGTCCTATACGTGTTCGCCGAGTCACCGGATCGCTCCGTCACATCGCCGTCACTCCTCCAATTAGAACCGCGCAATAGTCACCGCGCAGCAAGCGGCGGACATTTTCACGTAATTGCATAATGCAGGATTTGTTCGTCTCGACTGTCTGCTCGCGATGAAAATGTTAAAATGAAAGAGGACGATGGAAATTGGCGTGGTTACTTGAATTATCTCCGTGAATCAAATGAATTCCGTCTCTGGAACGAAGAGCAAAGGCGGACAGGAGGTGACTCCATGAATTTGTTATTATTGTTCTTAATTTTTAAGATTTTTATTTAATCACATTAAAAAGTATAATTTAAAAATAATTCAATATGCTGTATTTGATTTAAAAAACAATCGTAATATTAAATAGATTTATCTTCATAAACATTATTGCACAGTTGTAGAATATACGAGTAAGAAGTGATAATGTGAAAAGCAAATTCATCGATAAACACATGGAAACCACTGAACTGAACACAATATGAGAAGCGAGAATATGAGAAGGATACGCTATTTAAACCAAACGCAGGCATTTCAAAAATTATTTCCATTTCTCCTTCAAATATTGTGAATAATGTATTGAGGTGAAAATGGGAGTCTCATTTAAATTGAATATGAATTCTCATTGACAAATTGAGCTATGAAACACGAAAACATTTCCACATATTGAATTTACTTAGCGTGTGTTACGATGGATGGATTTTGTTCTCTGATCGCGAGTTAGCGTATTCTCTACTCCTGCTTTCATCCACCTCTCGAGCCTCTTGCATCAAGTGTTCGCAGAGTTTAATATCGACCCTGAGCTTCAGCAACTCGTCACTAATTGTCAAACGATATCTTTTGTGCTTAGAATTTCATTCATGTAACATAGAATTAAATTTAATGCTATATTGCAAATTCATATTATTTGGCAAAAATAATAACTGTGCTTGAAACCCGGCCTAGATGCTTGGAGACAGGACTTATAATGTTCGTTTTAGATATTCGTATAAGGTTTGCCAATTACTCTTTTTAATTAGACGATTTTATTGTTTCATTACTTAAAACATGCTTCCTCTCTTTGTTTTTATCGTCACAAATCTTTGCTTTTGTCGCATCACAAATCAGTGCTGATTCCATTTCAATTACTCGCTCTATCTTTTAGAAACTAATTGTAGAAGAGTTTTAATCCGCACTCGGTCGTCTCTTGTTATTATCATTCGGAGACTTACCGTCAGCAGAATTGCCTTTGTTTGTCTACTTTCCAAAAGCTTTTTGTTAAGAAAATGAGGTCTATTCTGTCCATCGTATACGCAAACTTCTTTTTATAGATATTCACTGTGATTTATTTCGTCTCTTCTTCTTTGTGTTGGTTGTTCTTGATAACTAGAAACTAAACAAGAGTTTATTAATTACCTTGCGATTGCTAAGGAAACTGTTTGTCTCTTAATGATTAAAGCCGTTTTCCACAACTTTGCATTGAGATTAAAACTTTTCATATACCACTATTATCATGCTTGATGAAAATGCCTTTGAACAGAACAACGAGTCGAGTGAAATATGAAATGCGAAATCGTACACAGCAAGTTCAAACAGAGTACCAATTATTCGTAATGGCTCAAATGTATTCATAATGTTTATTATTATAGAATTTCGCATTTCTTCTGTTCGTATTGCATTTACCTTGTTGAGTTAATTATATTCTATGAAGAAACGTGTCAGATAAATGCATTTATAATTACATGTTAATAGTTCGTTATAGCTTGCAGCTTTATTTTGTCCGTAGATTTACAAATAGCTGAAAGAATAGAAAGAAATAACATTTCCTCACGTTTATTTCACCTATTATCTCTCTATATCTCGTGGCCGTTTGCATATTAACCACATTACATATAAAAAATTAAGCGAACTAATTTAATTTATGCCCAGCTGCTACAATGCAGATGTCAAATTGACTTTTAATATACTAGGAATTTAGCACGGGACAATAAATCTTTATCACTTCAAAATAGAATTATCGATATTTAAATATCGCTTCTTTATCTTCTAGACAATAAAATCTTATGTGACTGAAGCAAAATCAATTTTTTAAGGAATGCAATGAGGGTTTGATCAATAATATTGACAATCAGTTCCCCCACACCCTTTTCCTTTCCTCTCACAATTCGACCACTGCCTACTTTTGTCAAAATATCTCTTAGCATTTCAAACAAAAACAATAAATGCGATCCTTTTTATTTCAAATAATTGGTTTCGTAGCTTCTTTCTCAGTGTTCATTTTGGAAGGATTACTAAACTAATCGTGTATTGCCATATACGAACAGTTTCCTAAAATGTCAACAATAAAAATAAATTGAATGAAAGGACACCGACAATTGATCAGAATCAGAATCAGATTCAAAATGTATCTCTGTACGAAGGATAATATTCATATTCTTTAAATACCAACTTAAATTATACCGAAATAGTTTGTTTGAATGCATTTCCACATTTCAAAACATCCGGTTTAGCCTACCACCGTACTTCCCTTCATTCCATACTGGCTACACTGGAAGACTTCCATAAAACCCATCGCATGAAACTCGTCATACGAAAGACAAGATGAAAGATTTATGCCGGAGTGTCTCACATACTACTGATCAGTAGAGGGTGAGCCACTCCGGCAACAATCTCCTTGCTTTCTATGCATCATTAACATGCTCCCTTGCTCACGCATCAAAACTCAAACACTACATCACGCTTCTTTTCATGCGTTACGACAACCCTTGTATCTTAATCTCAGAGCAAATGTCCTCCCCTACACTCACATCGGTGCAAAGAGGGTCCAGGTAATAGTTGTGCAAGTAACTTCATCCCGGAGTCAGATAATGAAGGGCTAGATAGCACGTTCAAGGGGTTGGCGGTTAACCAAATAACGCAACACGGATCGGTCAAGTCAGGGGTTGGTAATAAGAGTGTGGGGGTTGATGGGACCCAGGGGGTGTAACTTTGCCACGAGCTTGCACTAACCTAACTCACGTTTAACAACACTATACAAGCTGAAGACGACTTCGGGGTTCGGGTTAGTTGCGTTGATTCTCGGTGCAAATGAGAGTTGTGTCAATCTGTTCGCGTGGCACGGCACCTCCACCGATATCAACGACTTGCATGATTTCAAAACAGTATTAGAAATAATATTTGATGAAAAGGGAAGCTATGTGTAAAACACATCACTTATCATCCTGACTTCACTGAGGCCCTATTCTATAACTTTAATATTCACTATTCTGCTGAAATCCGATTTACGGCCATATGGATTAACATTGTACCGAATCGGATTCCAGCAGAATAGTGAATATTAAAGTTATGGAATAGGGTCCCTGGAAGTTTCCCATCAAACCAATTCAGAATATATTTCTTTGGAACGAATTATTTTGTGAGTCTGCTCGATTGCGTTTGTGTAGGCATGATCGTTCGTGACTGTGTTATTCGAAACAACATTTCAGCATACGGAATATAATATCAATGTAAATAAGAACGATATTTAATTCAAATTAGAAATAACCATCGGGATTGACTGATTCCATATTGCATCTGTACTCTAAATAATTCTAACTAATCCAAACTGAACCCTTTTTCGGAAACGAATGCAACTCGGCATTTCAATTACAGTGACGTAATGGCCCTTGACCTGAGCGGCCATTAGCAGTGACTTGCTAATCTTGTCGACAAAGTTAGCAGCTCCGTAGCCGTGCTTTATGCAACCATTGCTTTTAATAGCATTATTAATTACGTCACTCTATAAGCCCGGAGGAGCCAATCAGAATCCAGGACACTATTAGCAGTTAGCTGCATCTTGGGCACGTAACTTTCCTCTAAGCTCTGTGCTTGATACTGTCCCGGGTTCGTGTCTCCATCTCGTGTTCCATTTTCACACGACGCGTCTGTACTTGATAGCTTCATAATCTCGGCACATAAAATAGTTTATTTTTCACATGGCAGAAATATTTCGGTAGTTGTTTTTGTGGCCAATAAACTGTTAAACGGGCTACAAGTCATTTGGCTGGAGTAATGGTATCCACTTTCTCAACAGACGCCGCAACCGACGCCCTCCAGTCCCCACATACGACGCCGACGCCACATGGGATGAGTTTACGACGTCCGAGGCATTATGGGGCGTCGACCAAAATGGCTTTTCGAATTAGTTTCTTAGAAACTTTTACGTTACGATCAACCTTCATTTAGTCTTGTAATTGCGTCCACCTCTTGACCCCCCGACTACCCCCTTCTGTCCATCTAATTCTCGACGTCTTAACGCCATCAACAAGGCTAGCAACATCTTAGAATCACTGCAGGGCGCTCTTGAAGATAATTACCGACGTAACATCGCTGCTCCACAAACATTATTCTCCCACTGCTCATGATTCTGGAACTAGTTGGAGACATGGGGCTCAGACCGGGTAAATTATTTACAATCAATCAGGACTAAAAGCTTCAGTCATCTCGAGATACCGCCGTCATACGGAAAGCCCATTTCATTATTTTATCTTCGTTTAAAAATAGATAGCACGTTTTATTTATCTGGTACTAGAAATACAGAAGAACAAATTGTTTCTAATATTTTGTCAATTTTGAACCGTAGAGTAATTCAACTGTGAATGTAATAAATTTCCCCATAAAAAACACTCCGTGTAAAAATACCAGCCAAGTCTCTTAAATTAAAAAAAATATAAGAAATCTAAAAATTCAGCACTGAAAAGTAGTGATATCAAAAAATTGGCCAAGTCAAAACTTTTCAAAAAATACTTTGCGCATCGTGCATTATAAATAGTATAGAAGTAGGCCGGAAATCAAATATACTCATCTATACATCTATAATAATGCACTAAAAAAACGATGCGCCAAGTATTTTTTGAAAAGTTTTGACTTGGCCAATTTTTTTATATCACTACTTTTCAGTAATGAATTTTTAGATTTCTTCTATTTTTTTGGTTGAAGAGACTTGGCTGGCATTTTTACACGGAGTGTTTTTATGGGGATATCACTCCTTTTTTCAGTTTATTCTTGCAACTTGTAACATATACCTATTGTGGCACCAAGACTTAAATTCCTTTAAAAAATGCGCCTTTGTCATTTGGTTTCTAAGAAAAGTTGCGCTTGTTACTATGTTTATGCTGTTAACAATATGCTATGATGAAGTATAGCGAAAGTTTCGTTCCAATCGGTCCAGTGGTTCTCGAGTTATGGCATCCCTTCCGGTTTTCAAAATGGCGGCTGACATCACAGCCACCTAAAATTTGTATCTATAAATGTTTTGAAACATTATAAGCCTTCTGAATATGTAGATATTGTTAAAAGAATGATTTTAGTCAGATTTGGCATTTTTATGACGTAATTTCCTGTTTCGATAAGAGTACAGGTCTATTTCGACTATTGGTATTTTATATGATGACCGTCCGAATCGTTTGGCGCTAATTTCGTCCTGATTGGGCAATCCGTTTTTGAGATATGACGGCACTTCCGGTTTCAAAATAGCGGCTTCCGGTTGGTTTTATAAAAAGGCAACTCAGACGCCAAAAGTGCACATGTGGTAAAAATTTCAGAGCGATCGGTTTTGCCGCTTAGGCTGTGGCGGTGATAGCAACGTTTCCTGACCAGAGAATAATAATCAGATACCTTTAAAAAGGGGTGTAATTTCACTGTTTTCACGGCACTCTAGCTAGCAAATGGCATAAACTGTTGTTCCCAAATTTGGTATATGGTGTGGGGTGGGCCATAGCTCGAAATTAAGATATTTTGCAACAATGTGAGATTTTCCAATTTTAAGATCCAGTAGGCCGAAAATGCCATGTTGTTGCTTACAGTAAAAGTGTTTGGTCTGCTCCTCAGTTTATTAGGCATTTACGGTATGTTGAGTGAGTGTGAGTGTACAGTACGACTTGGCTGGGTGGAGCGACCGCTCCACTAGATGTCAGGAAATGTACATCACAATTCATGATACAACAAAATTGGCCGTGAAACAAACCTAATAGCTTCAATTATTTTATACTAGATTTCTTGCAGAAAGTGAAAGTTCGACACAGTCCAAATAGATTAGGGTTATGTTTCAATTTATCTATCTCTCTAAGAATATATGCCTTGTATCTATTTCAATCATTATTGTGATTGGACTAATTATAAATATGCCTATTTGAATTTACGCAGGTTTGTAGCGCATTGCTTTCGAGTGAACCATTTCGGGAACTCCCCGGGTGTCCAATCGTCTTGGCCGCCATATTGATCTGATTTTACAGTCGATGCGTGCAAGCCGCCATGAACTTTAAGACGGCGTAAAATGAAATACTAATTTCCGATGCCGATAAGAAAGCCTGATAGGGGTAAACTCTGCAGACAAACAATAGTTTATTCTGATGAGTGTTTTTCATGGGGGATGAAGTCTAAGATAGGGTAGTTTATCAGCTGATTGCTACTCCCTGTTATTAGCTGACCCTCGGCGGGAAACCCAAAGAAATTACTTCTATTTTTCTCGAACAAGAAGAAGTTAACTTTGACTGAGTCAAAGAAACAAGTTTCTCTTCTCTAATGATAATGTTACAACTTTTTCTGATTCAAGTGGAGCATAGATCATTAGAATTTGGACGGTTATACTTGCTTATCTGATGACGTGTTGATTTTATGATTTCATTTTGCGGTAAAATATGTTTTCACCTCAGAAACAATATAAAATGATTGATGATGGTTCTGCATTGTTGTGTTCTCGTGGGAAGGTCACGGGATCTTTTACAGGGCACTGCGCCGATAACGTCAAGAGTCAAGATCATGGCAATACGACCTTAGACAAGGAAGACGCCGAGACAAGTTGGCTCAGGCTGGACTAGAGGTCCCGTGTTTGGTTCCCGCAGCCGTCCTTCCTGATTGATTAGTCGTGAATTCCCTCGGTCTAGAATGCACGGAAGGTTTGTTCCCTAGAAATAGGCACCGACAACCTCCTTCCCCTCCTTCAATCCATCCATTCTTAACTTTTCGTCATTAACCTTCTAATCCGTTAATAACAAGAATTAAATACATTCGTCATAAACTACATTAAAAAGTTGTTAAATTAATGGCTTCAAAAAAGTTGTAACAATATTATCGATGAAATTCTTTAATTTTGATACAAAACATGTCGGTACACTTCTAATGTGATCAAGATAACCCAGGTCTTCACCTAAGTGAAAATTAACTGCTGTCCAATCAATTGACATATTTCAAGGTCATCAAACACATCATAAGTAATATATATCCCCATAAAAAACACTCCGTGTAAAAATACCAGCCAAGTCTCTTCAACCAAAAAAATAGAAGAAATCTAAAAATTCAGCACTGAAAAGTAGTGATATCAAAAAATTGGCCAAGTCAAAACATTTCACAAAATACTTGGCGCATCGTGCATATATAATATATAGTATAGAAGTAGGCCGGAAATCAAATATACTCATCTATACATATAATAAAATATATGCCATAAAAAAACGATGCGCCAAGTATTTTTTGAAAAGTTTTGACTTGGCCAATTTTTTTATATCACTACTTTTCAGTAATGAATTTTTAGATTTCTTCTATTTTTTTGGTTGAAGAGACTTGGCTGGCATTTTTACACGGAGTGTTTTTTTTATGAGGATATCACTTATTTTTTCAGTTTATTACAACTTGTAACATTATATTATGGCCCCAAAGACTATAATTCCCTTAAAAAATACGCCTTTGTGATTTGGTTGCTAAGAAAAGTTGTGCTTGTTACTATGTGCTATAAATAATATGCTATGAAGTATAGCGAAAGTTTCGTTCCAATCGGTCCAGCCGTTCTCGAGTTATGGCATCACTTCCGGTTTTTAAAATTGCGGCTGACATCACTGCCGCCTAAAATTTGTATCTATAATGATATGTAACATTATAAGCCTTCTGAATATGAAGTTATTGTTATAAGAGATGATTTTAGTAAGATTTTGCAATTTTATGACTTCATTTCCGGTTTTGGTAAAAGTACATTTCTATTTCGACTATTGATATTTTATATAGATGACCGTCCGAATCGTTTGGCACTAGTTTCGTCCCGATCGGTCAATTTGTTTTTGAGATATGACGTCATTTCCGGTTTCAAAATGGCGGCACAAAAAAATCGTAAGGGCAAGGTATCATCAGACGCCAAAAGTGCACATGTGGTTAAAATTTCAGATTGATCGGTTCAGCCGTTTAGGCTGTGGCGGTGATAGCAACGTTTCCTGATATCTGAATCATCATCTAAAGATACCTTTAAAAAGGGGTGCAATTTCACTGTTTTCACGGCCCTCTAGCTCGCAAATGGCATAACCCGTAGTTCCCAAATTTGGTATATGGAGTGGGGTGGGCTATAGCTCGAAAATAAGATATTTTGCAACAATGTGAGATTTTCCAATTTTTAGATACAGTAGGCCGAAAATGCCATGTTATTGCTCACAGTAAAAGTGTTTGGTCTGCTCCTCAGTTTATTAGGAATTTACGGTATGTTGAGTGAGTGTGAGTGTACAGTACGACTTGGCTGGGTGGAGCGACCGCTCCACTAGATAAAAAACTTAAGGATTAAAAATAATTGTTTTAATTTATTGTGACATATTCATCGAAATCGTTATTATCCAAAAAATACTTTGCATCTCATCATATCTATGCAAATCATTTTCAAGTTGTCTAATGTCAATCAGCAAATAAGCAGCATTAACTTGAATTAACTTGCATTAACTTGAACTAACTGTAAATTACTGTCACTCTTCAATCGTCCCCATACGAGATGGACTATAATTTTGATAGTGGTGTAATAAACAGGGTTACCTCCCCCCAACCCGTCATCGATCGCACACGACTGATTAATGAAGAACAAGAAGCAGCTATCCGTCACCCCGTGCCCTGACAGAAGGGCACAAAGGTCCCACCTAGCTTCCGGCTCCTATAGACACAATCCATTGTCTGGGACCTCATTGTGCTCGGCTTTGAGCTCCAAGACCCCTGCCTTGTTGACAACAGGTACATTACAAGTGTTGGTTTTAGATTTGATTGATTTTTTTTATCAAAAGGAAATTACTTAAATTATTAACTTGTTTTACGTTGTGTGCAAAAATAGCAAAAATGGCATAGAACTTCCGTCAACAGAAAAAGTAATCACTCTGTTTTTGTACATTTCTCTAACTTACTTTTTACCAGTTAATATACAAAGTTGTAAACTTATAGACCTATCAAGATAGTTGTCAACAAATAAATAAACACCAACAATAACTACATCAGAAAAAAATATATACATTCATCTCTAGCTTTATATCAAGATCCTGTAGCCACTGAACAAAGTCTTCTGAGGGTGCAGTGAAATCCTACTGGATCAGGGAGTTCATTGATATTGCATTATCAAGAACATTTGTGTTTTTGTGCGTGTTTGTGTATAGGTACTCGTATGCGCAAACTCTTGTGTCATTTAGTTGTTCCATAATGTTGACATGTTATTTGCTATCTAAGCAAATGTTTTAGTTTGATTCAGTGAACTAACTTCAAACATACCGTATTTCACTGTGACGTTATTTTAACAAATATTATGTTTCTTAATTTACAATACAATAGGCTTAAACCGAAATCCAATACACTTATTTTAGCATTTGGTCTCTGTTAAAGAAGTATTTGTTTTTATGTAAAAAGGTTGGGTCACGACTGTATGCATGCAGCGGAGAACAGGAATTTTTCTGGAATATTCGGATTAATTTTCCGTTGCAATTTACTCGTAAGTGACATAAATCATTTATCATTTTAGTCTTGATTCTCTCCTTCCACGATGCGACCAGAATACTTTCCCCGTTGACCGTTTCAAGCCGTGCATTCGCGACTTATTAATTCCACAGCATGCACATGTCTGCCTGTAGCCTGCCGCTGATTGTGACAGGCGCCCCCCACCCACCCCCTCGCCCCTTGGCGCCACCCCCTCGTCAGCGCCGGAAGCGTCCCGACGTCACTACGTCATCAGAGCCGGCGCCGGAAATGACGACTCTCTGTGATGTGCAAAGCTTTAAATGAAATCATTCTCGACATCACGTGGTCAAGACGCCATCTTGGATTAGAGAATACAGTTGACATTTTGTAAATGGATTGTAATGTAGGTTATGTAGAAGCTTGGATATTAATAAAAGAAAAATACGTCTCGACAAAGAATTAAGTGAAATTAAAATATGCGATTATTGCAGCTCGAAAATCAGTTTTAACAAGGCAAGGTATTTCAGTTATATCCACTCTTTGGTTGATAAAGTGTCCAACAGTGTCGAATTTTGCTGGATACTTATTGGTTGAATAAGAATTTTCTTACGATTATTTTTACACTCGCTTTTCACTTGTTTCAAAAAAAATCATAAACAAAAGCAATCCTCTCAACAATATTGGATTCCGTGAAAATTCCATCTTCCCTATGTCAACGATTCAAAACACATAGGTACTGAAAATAATGACAATTCCTCATTTGAATCTATTGTATTCTTCCCTATATAATCCCTATATTGTATTCTATTAGGAAAACGCTCAGTGTACCGCGTTGATGAGCGAGCACGGGTACGTGCAATTTCTCCAACCGGAAATGGTACACAACGCACAGAAAACATATACATCCATATTGATTTTTTTTTTTATTGGTTTATACATATATTCATTTATACACTCAAAAATAAACTGAAGCCCCCACAAAGCCAAGTAATGGCTTGACTGCGGGGCAGAAATCATATATTAGGAAAAAAACACAAAAAACATTTCACAAGCTCTTCAAATAATAACTATATATACACAATAAACAATACATAATACGTTCATAAAGCATTCATACACAGCCTTAAAAAAATATGTATACAGATCATCAGAAACTATAACATACTCTCCTCAAGAAGCCATTTTTTAAGTGGCTTCTTAATATCTGAAACTTTATCAAAACCATAAAAAACGTTTGGCAATAAATTAAAGAAGTGAGGGACTAAGAATTTTCGTTGTTGTCGACCATAATAATTTATCACAGCATTCGACGTTACAAATTTATCTCTGTTTCTGGTCTCATAGTAGTATACTCATAATATAAATTCTTATATTCATCTTCAAAATAGTTAGTTAAAATAAACATATAAAAGTGTAGTTGTTGCGTTGTAAGCAACATTTTTTTCATATATAATATTCCAAATTGATCTTTGTAATGTAGTTATTTTTTGTAAATAAGAGTCAGTTGTGTATCCCCATGCCAGTAGTCCATAGTTAATCAACGATTCAATTAAAGCCGAATACACAATTTTCAAAATTTTGATACTTACAAATGGTTTTAATGTGCGGATACTGAACATGCCTGATCTAAGTTTGAAATATGATTGAAATATGATACAGTCAATCATCATAAAGTAGATATATGCTTTTCATCGAAACTTGAAAATAGCATCTAAGCACCCTGGTACAAAGTATAGCAAATCAGATTCAATTCAATTGGCACTGGAAAACATAATTTCGATACTTCATATCTGACAGATATTAAAACTGTCAATAAGTGGAAATGTTCTTGACTGATTGGGCTGAAAATTTGTAAAATAAGAGACAGTGTTGGTCTTAACGATCATGCAAAATATGAGTTTGATCAGATTTATCGAAGACCATTTGATAGGTCAAACGGTGGTGTGGCTATAGGCCGTTTTAAATTAAGTATACAAATGTCAGTAAATTGTCTATTACTCTTGAAGCTCATTACAGATTTGTAAAAAATCACTTATAATGCTGGTACACATGACCTTGCAAAATTTGGTGATGATCGGCCAAACTATTGCAGTTATATACACAGAGTTTCCTTCATCCCCATTGCCAAGCTAACTATAACTACACATCAAGTTTCCGATGCAGCCAATGGAGCGAACCTGCTGAAAATCATTTTGACCATAACCAGAATAGTAATTTAAGTTGTGTGAAAAAATTGGCCTGATCCATTACTTCTTTTGGCAGAAGACGCCAAATGCACAAATACACAAAAAAAATTAAAAAAATCGATTCGAGCCATAAGTTTCAAGTGGAGACACTCGCTCCGCTCGCTTGATAATATAGATTATAGAATCTATCCCAACATACGTTGGCTATACTGACCATGGTTTACCAGATCATTGCCATTCACTTGATGCCATCTTCACGCCATTCACTCCTTCATGATAAAGCTCCAGGAAAACTCCAGGGAATGTGAGGGGGGGGGTCAATTCCCGTACCTACGTCATAGTCTCTCAAGTTACAATCGTATCGTAAATTTAGTTGACTCGATGACGTACACAAAAATAGAGTGAGAGAGTAAGAGAGAGTGAGAACAAGAGAGTGAAATGCGAATATATGAAATCAAATAAATATGAGCAATATTCCTAAAACAACTGAGAAGTGGGATCGAAAAAAGCAGTGGGAAAACCATAGAACTAATGAAATGGTACAATTTCTATTGGGTTTGGACTGCAATTTTCATCAATTTCATATTCTGTTACTTCGATTACCTATTTCTTCCCAATTAGTATACGAATTTGTTTAAAAATACGTTTTAAAAATTCACCCCTACCAGAGAAATTCCCAGCAGTAGAGAGAGACCCACTGCTCGATGACGCAATGTCCCATGTTAGCTCGTGCCCTGCTGCCCTCTGGCGCACCAGTCAGTAACCAGTGCCTGGTTGATGCCAACGCAACACCTGGTCGTGACAGTGACAATGCAACGCAAGGGCGACGCCCAGCGCCCTTAACGCCCTTCTCAACCCTCCCACAATACCTGAGCGGCGACCGCGTCAAATACGCGCCACAACAATCACTTTGTCGCAGACAAATTGTGTTATTACGAACAGGGACTGGAACCCAAATGAATATCGGTTCCGGTTCCGGTTCCGGTTCCGGTTCCGGTTCCGGTTCTATTTCGGTTCCGTAAGGGTTCCAATCGGTTCCATCAAATTCAGACAATAATTCAATTTTTTTAATCGACTTTTAGGAACTTCTGCTTTGAAATGTCTAACATTAATTTGACTCGGTGATCATTTATTTGAAAAACTATAAATGGTAGTAAATAATTTTAGATTTAAAAGGCAAACAAGTAAAAATGCAATGACATTAAGAACCCTTATGGAACCGTTATGGAACCCAAATAATGTTTAATAATAATAAAGGTTCCAGTTCCGGTTCCACCCACCTAATAAATTAATATGGGTTCCGGTTCCGGTTTCGGTTCTATAAAAACAACGGTTCTTTTCGGTTCCGGTACCGGTTCCGGTTCCGGTTCCAGTCCATTATTACAAACACAGTAATTTGTGTGAGTTGTACACTATTTGGTTGTTACATTAGGGTTTAAGTGTCCAGATGATTATTACCTATTATTGTAAAACTGTTCTGCCCTAAGACAGAACTGTCACTGTAGGGTGAAGCCACCTCTATATATTCTGATAAAACTTACCCCCTATCGCGACTACGAGTCGTACACAGACGTAGCATATTAAGTTGCCTAATATATAGATATTTGTAACAGAGGGGTGATTTAAAGACTGGTTTTAAACACAACATAACGAGGCGGCTGTACACGATCGTCCTTTTCATTTGTATATATTTGTATGTATTTAATATAAATAAATAAATATTTTGAATTTTTAAAAAAATAGTTGCTACATACTTAATTTATTTAATGATCTAAATTTACATAACAGATTGAGAAGTACAAATGAATCAAATACGTGTTCTTGAGCACTCAAAGACTTGATTAATCGACATTTGGACATGTACACTGAGCTAGTTAGCAATTGAGTAGGTACTGAGACCACGGTACATATTGAGATGTGTATTTGACAAATACACTGAACATAGCAATAGAGCACTGAGCACACGAACACAAAGTGCCTATGGTCGGTGACAGGCAAAGATGAACCCTGTTTAGCATTGCCAGGTATAGGCCGTGGGTTCATCTTTGTCTGTCACCGACCTTAGCATCATACACAGATAATGATCTGGACTTGTTCGTATTCCAGAGGTCCCGGGTTCCTTCCTGACTGAAGTAGTTCTGTGGTTTCCCTCAGTCGAGTGACAAATGATGGGAGGGTTCCCTATTCTAGTTCACCGGCCTCATTCTTCCCATTTGTGCGTAGTCTAAATTCACCAAAATTTGCTTATAATAAACCGTTCTATTGGTCAACTCAAAATTTTGCATGGTCATTGGTACAAAAACTTCCAGCAATTATTCCAATTTTCATCCAAATCGGTCAAGAACTTAAAAAGTAATTGACATTTTCTTGACATTTTTAAATATTTATTTTAAATATTTGTCAAGTTTGACACCTCTCCTTGATGAATGATTAGGCTGTCTTCACAGTTAGCTCCAAGGTCTGTAGAGCAGCACACGCATATGGATTCGCATGCATACGAGTGCTCGCTCATCAACGCGTTGCAGAGAGCGTGTTCCTAGTACTTCTACTCGTGGATATTGCCGCGGTGTCTTGCCACTGCTGCATTGTCTGTGAATGCATCGGGTCGCGTCCACTGCACACTTGATACACAACTCTCAGGGCGGTTCCAACTGATCATATCGGCCGTGTTTATTGTCAGACAGATTATCAACAATCTTATCGTGTTTCTTTTTATGGGGATATCATTTCAATGTAATGCATTCATGTGAAAATATCAACCCTTTGAGCACGTTAAATATCATGATTGGGCAGAACTCTTGTATCATCCTCAGTCATCTGGCATTATAAATTATCTAGATGTTCGTATTATATGAAAGTGTATGTATTATAGGTTATCATAAGTTGTATTATTTCAGGGTTTAGTAACTCTGAATGCTCTACTAAACCAAGTTAGTTGCCATCAGTTAGATACAATCCATGACAATCGAGTCCATGTTTAAAAACTGTTTAAATTCAGCAGAGCATTGAAAAACTGGGCCGTTGAAAAGTGAAATATCCTTATAATCAGATCGAGTTGAAGGTAGTTTCGTCACTCTGGTAAAATCATAGCAATCAATTGAAACTCACTGAAAAGCAAACTAATCTGACATAAGCATAGCAAGCATAAGTATGTATGCTTGTCTGTGCAATAAATAAGTATATTTAAATAACTCGTTATACCTTATGATAAGCAATTCATAAATAAATGCATAGATACACGTTAATTTTGGGACACACTTTATACCTTTCATTGATGCTTGACGCATCTCCGTGGTGAGATTATGATGTCAGCAGATGAAATTACTCTATTGCAATGTTGAATGAAAGGAACCTAAATTCCTTTCATTCAATTTCATTCTTTTCATTCTTTTTTATACGCCTATCGCCAAATCTATAGACCATACACAATATTGATCATAGGGAATTCTCCTCTAAATTAAATTTCCCAATATTTGTATTATTATGGTATGGGAGACGTTGCTGAATACAGAAAATTGTTATTAATTTTGTTGTGGATTTAATAGTTCTCTCGGAATTGATTTACAAAGTTTGATATTTTTCTTCTAACTTTAAAACAAGAAAATTGATATTGACGTCATAACTCAAATGTTGCCCAGATTCTCATTACATACTATTTTCCCGCCAAAATGATCCCATGTCATTTGAAATTGATTTTTAAGAATGTAATGTTCTATTTCTCAAGTGATAAGAGTGTTTGTGAGAGAAGACTTCCCTATTGCACGAAGAAAGCTCGAAGTATAAAACGCATTATTTTAAGCGTTTGACCAAATATTACACACAAACCCTTTCTATATTTCATTCACGATTTTTCTAATTTGAAAGTAGGTCAAGTAATGTAAACTTGACTTAAACCAGGTTTGCCAATCTAATGTTCTCATTTCAATAAAGTGTACTCGTGCAAGATGATTGCAATGTGCTGCCGTTTAGTTCTGGGTTCAACTGAATCTATGATTGCCGGCGAACCAGATGCGATGTTCTGGGGAATACAAATCCCGCCGGCAATTTAAATGACATTTGTTCAGAATGTTAAGACAGTCAACTGAACTTATTTGATTTTATGGTACGGAGCAACTTGGCTCAGGCAGTGATGCTGTGCACTTGCAATCTGTTGTCCCGGCTTAGATTCCCCGTGGCCGAGGTTTCTTTCAAATGAGGAGGTTACGCCACGACTGCCTCCTTCCCACCGTCCATTCACTAACCTTCATCACCATTATCTTCTTTTCACCATTATGGGCACCGTGTGTTCAAACCCCCAGCGCCACGAGTGAAAGAAATAAGCAATATTTGTGGGAATGGTCTTCAACTGTTTTTTTTTCTCATTGGACGTGACCTAGCAACCGATCAAATGTCAACAAATGTACTCAAAATATTTCGGAATCAGAACCAAGTCGCGCAAATTACTATTGTGATCAGATTCAGTGAAATTGTGAACACTTTATTATTAATATTTTGTAGGCGAATAAACATTAGATAAACTTGTGGAAATTTTAAGAATTGATAATGCGTAATATGTGCAGCAACATAACGAATAACTTCAGCAAATTAAACGCCTTGCCAAAGGTAAGCTTCCTTCCCACAGATTAGGTGGCTCTGTCTGTACTTTTTGTAGCGCTATCTGTAGTCTAAACACGCTGCCTATAATCATTCATCTGTAAACATAAGCCTAGTTAAGAGCAGTAAACCCCACATATTATAGAAGAATTTTATAGGGTAATTGCATTATCCTGGTTGCATGCTTTGCTAAGGTACCTATATTAACAAACACACCACAATATTGAAATGTGACCGAGGTAATATAATTTTTATTTTACTTGTGTTGTAATAGATATTTCCACAGTGTAGAGTAGTCTTTTTATTTGGCTATCAAGCCATTATCACATAGGTAAGAACAATAAAAGTCAAGCTTACAATGAATAAAAAGAATATGTTAGGATCTAAAAATCATTGAAAATCAGTTGAAAATAAGCTGGAAATAACTTGGGATAATTTAAATGACATCTTCAACTTTGTATTCCCATTTCGTTAATTTTTGTTTCATTTTGACCCCAAATCTTTCTCTACCACAAGAAAGATAATGCACATCAAAAAATAGCACAAATATGTACAATTGTTGTTTCAGTGGAAGCCAAATAACATTGGAGAAGCTATACGAAAAAATATAATCAGACGCCTTCAGCTAGATTCTAATCTCTTGACCCACAACAGTGATATGAAATCGCTTCTGTAGCGGCTTACTCTTGCTGTTCGTCTTTCACTTTCACTTTCCATGTTGACATGTTCACCCTTCTCTCTCCCGCATGGTAATCACCATGACAATCAAAGTCACACAACAATACCAACTTAACGGCGCCCAAGTTCGTTACGGCGGGGGCGTTATGTTGGCGCCCCTGGAGTGTCGTATAGGAAGTTACGTCACTAACAGCCATGATAGGAAGTTGGAGTAATTATTCCAGAGGTCAGTCTAGATGGCCGGGAATTCGGGATTAATAAACTAGGGTCTTGGCTAGGGATCAAAGAAATATGGCGGTGGCTTCTGATATTTCAACCGGAATTATGGTAGACCAGAATCTAATAGAGGCTGTGAATAACTTTGAGGTGGAATTATGTAAATTGTTGGCGGGTTTTGGAGTGTTCCTCTGGGTTGGTGGACCTGGTTCGAGCGCCGCTAGCTCATGTTTTAGGTGATTCATTGTCCAACATTTACGCAAATTAATAACTGTTTACTTGGAAAATCGATTCATTACGAAATGATTTTGATAGTAATGATTGTGGGTTAGAGTTCGGGTTCTGGGTGCAAGAGAGGTGAGTAAATGTTTTTTTATTGTGGATTTGAAATGCACACTTGGCCAAAGTGAAAACGGTATTTGAACGAAACGAATACGAACTCTGATACGGCCTTGAAGCTGTATGAAAATAATCGTTAATTAACAGTATTTAACGCTTAGAAGTCGTACCAGAAGTTATAATGTACTTAGGATTTGTCATATTAAGTAGAGTGCGAGCTTGAATTGTGCGTTACTATTTGATTGTTTAAAGTTATATTCGTGTGAACAAATATAAATATAAATTCAGAACCGAGCGCATCACGTTTTGCTACTCAGGCCTACAGTTTAATTTTTTATTGTGGTACCAAACGGTATGTGACTCTGGCTTCGCGTTTATAATGATTAGTAACAAATGATATGGGAAGGGTGTAGGTTGGTAAGGAGACGGTCGTAATTTATTTTAAAGGAACCTTCCCGTCATTTTCCGCTATAGACTGAGGTGAAACACAAAAAGCCAAGGTCATGAAGCAGGTATTGATCGGTAATTGGAATTCTACTAGTCATCAAACGATACAAACAATCATTATAGATGCATCATATTATTACTACACTGATCTAGTACGATGATCAATTACTATTGGTTGAAACATGATGATCCTATGAATTGCTTGATGCCAATGTTTCCACTTGGTCTCAGCTAACAGCTGTTGCTGGTTGCTGTAATCCTGTGCAGGTATCCAGGTACACAATCCCCGGCTAATCCTCGCCTCAATGAAGCTTTGTGTGTGCGCTAAACACCTTCAGACATCTTGTTAAAAGCAGAGATGTTTTCTTTACTTGAGGGGATAATGCATGGCAAATAAACCCAGCAAATTACTGGGGGTTACATTCTGTACGGCAGGGTTACACTAGTCGACACAGGGCTTCAGCTTGACAGGCAGAAAAAGAGTTTTGATTTGTTTGAAAAATATTGTTGGGCTGTTATATTCATCCCCCCCATACTTCTGTCATAATCATCCTAAACTTTGTTCACTTATATAGGTAATTAAAAATATATTAATATTTACTCTGCGGGAGCCCCTCCCACACCCTTAAAGCAATTTTGATTTTATTGAGTGATCAATGATCATCCTCACCTCAAACAGTCATAGTTTCTGTCACTGATTGAGGCACAGCAACTTTTCTTCTTATATTCCACTGAACGAAAAATATTTGAAGATTAAATAATTGAACTTTATCCTATTATAATTCTTGTATAAATATGTTTGTACACCAACATTAGTGTCGCCTACTGAGCTGTTCGCATTTATTTCCTTCAAGTGCAACGCTGTCTTCACGCAGCGGGGCGATTGGAAAACTCTTCAATGTGTCTTGACCCCCCCCCCCCCCCCCCCCCCCCCAGAAGCACCTCGCCCACGTCACTTCCACCTTCCGAGACAACCGGAAATAGAACTCTACGAGACACTCTCAGCTTCGCAATATTGAAATATCCTAATAACCTTCTATTTTTCCGATGTCGAGTAGTTTCCTGAAGTTTTTCAGTTGCTAAGTTCTGCTATTATAGTTGGTCTTCATGGAAAAGCCATTAGGGCGGTGTATTTGTGTGTAGATGATTTTGATAAACAGAGTGAAGAGTTTCGCAGTCGCATGAGAGGTTTTTCTCGAGCATCTGCTGGTAATCCTGAGAAGAAGGGTTGTTTATCGAAACTGCCCTCGTGGTCAGCTGTAAAAGCAAGACGTCGCACCCTGGAGGAGACGAGAACCACCCTCAAGTCTACATGCCCCCAGTCCTTCTCACAGTTAGCTACAACCTTTAGCCACTTATCACCACTTCAGTGTTGTGACTTATCTAGGTAATTATCTAGATAATTATTTTGTATCTATTATCGTTTCTATATAATTAAATAATTGGTTATCTTTATCTTTATCTAGATACAAAATAGTATTATCTATTGACAATTATCTATATAAAAATATAAAATTCAAAGTGCATTTGTGTGTATGAACATGCACGAACCTCAAATGTCAGATGATATGAAAAAAGAAAATCAACTCCGTTTGGTTGCATTAGTTGGCTTGTTTTGACGGGGGAAGCTGAATAGCGCCAACAGGAATAACGCAAACACAATGTTAATTAAAAGGGCTGGAATAACACCAACTTTTCTGTTGGCGTTGTTCCAGTGGAAGAACGCCGACAAAATGTTGGCGTTATTCCGGGGACGAAAGAATTACATGTTACAACTGGAATAACTCCTACACCGTGTTGGCGTTCTTCCAGTGGAAGAACGCCATCATAAAGTTGACGGTTTTTCACTGGAACAACACCAACGTTTTGTAGGCGTTATTCCGGGACGACAGAATTACATCTTACCACCTGGAATAACGCCTACACCGTGTTAGCGTTCTTCCACTGGACGAACGCCAACATTTTGTTGGCGTTGTTCCACTGGAACAAAATATCTATATTTTTATATAGATAATATTGTCAATAGATAATACTATTTTGTATCTAGATAAAGATAAAGATAACAAACTATTTAATTATATAGATAAGATAATAGATACAAAATAATTATCTAGATAATTACCTAGTAAGTCACAACACTGAAGTGGTGATAAGTGGCACACACAACAAAATGTTGGCGTTATTCCGTTGGCGTTATTCCAGTTGGCGTTATTCAGTCTACTCGTTTTGACGGCCCCATTTTTGACAAACTTGAGTTCCGAATTTAGGATACGAAAATAATTAGTGAACAGTAGTATTTGGTAAAAAACCTATCTATCATCTATTTCAATTATCTAGAATTTTTTAATATCTTTATCTATTATCTTATTTAAGTAAATTTTTGGCAGCTTATCTTTGTCTCTATCTAGATAAAAATAAAATTATCTAATCGCAACACTGCTTATCAGTATTACTGATATTTGGCTGCTTGTAAGTCCACACGCTTTGACCGAACTAAATTTAGCCAACATAATCAACCATGGTCAGTTTTTAACAAAATCTTCTGACCTGATCTTCCGATGGACATTTTGCACAATTAGTTGTGACACGCCGTGCAATGTAGAGGCGCTGACCAATGGTGTAATGATATTTTGTTAGGTTTATTTATCTTCAGTTGTTTTACATTTTAAAATGTTATACCGAGTTCCGTGATGACATTTTTTATTATTCCTTGTAAAAATCTCGTAGGTAATTGTTGTCCTCATTTAAATGTACAATGTTCATATATTGTGCATGAAAGAAAGAAGAACAAATTGCTGAGATCAAATTCTCATGTTACGAAACGACTTTTGTGTATTTTTGTGTCAATTGTGACAACTCTCTAATATAAATAAATGCATGGTTTACGATCGTTCGTGCTCCTGCAGATGGTAAATACTTGTCAGAATTTATTTTTATAGGACAAATTCGAGGTCGTAAAATTACTCCAGGTCGTGGCATTATTTAGATTAGTTTGTCGAAATTTTGCGAAACGCGGATGTTTTTGTAAAAAATATACATCTAATATGGAATTACGGCAAAATCAAAATAAATCGTACGGATGGGACATATAATTAAAATATTTTATTTACCCTCAAGCAATACACACTACAGTATGATAGATAGATATAATATAGTATTGTTTATGGTGATCAACAGAGAGATTATCAGTGCCAGTCGGTACATAATGTGATTATTTAAATATCACTTATTCCCGATTTTTCTTTACATGATCCCGTGCTTGGCAGAGCATTACACTTCCTCACATCGTCGGCTTAGTACTTATTTGTCCTATATCCACTTTTTGAAAATTTTGAGTTAGGTATTGGATTTTGCTCATTGATACACCTTTAATATACATACAAAACATCAAAATACTAATTTTCCAGAAAACCTAAATTTTTTAGCTATTTGGTTCTGGGTGGAATTTTAAAATTTTTCTAAAAATGCAAAAAAAAATCTCAAATAGGATACCTTTTGATGTAGATTTAATTCGCCCTCAAACTTAGTTCGAATGTGATAGAAAATAGACATTGTCTTTTGCTTCTTTACACGGCGTTTTTTAAAATTTTCAATTTTAAGAAACAAAAAAATTTCAAAAATTTTATTTTTAAAATTAAAAATTTCATAATTTTTTTTTTCTTAAAATATAATAAAAGGGTGTTACAAATATGAAAAAATGCTATATTAGTTAAAATGTACCTCCTTCTGTACAAAAACTACAAAAAAAATTGGATAAAGGACAAAATGCGTAACAAATATTTCGTTCCCATGACTTTCTTTGTCCTATATCCAAACGGGGGTGCCCTTTATTGGGGTAATTAAGAGTACAGGGTAGAAAAATCATACAAGATATTATTCAATACATCCATAGGAATGAGTGATATTTTTTTCTGTTACATAGATTAAGTAGTTTTGCCGTGAGAATGAATTCAATCTTTAAACCTCATTATCTCCGACTAGCAAAAAGCGGATATAGGACAAACAAGTACCAAGCCGACGACATCTCTGTTTTACATAACACTTAGGTTACGTTTACAGCCTTCACAATGGAAGTTATGTTTATGTATTTTTAACTATTATATTCCCATAACTTATTACTAGGAAAACGCTCAGTGTGACGCGTTGATGAGCGAGCACGGGTACGTGCAAATACTCGAACCGGAAATGCGTACACAACGCAAAGAAAATATATACATCCATATTTAATTGAAATATGATCACTCAATCAATAAAAAAGTATATTATGCTTTTCATCGAAACTTGAAAATAGCTTGAAAATAGCACCCTGGTAAATATAGCAAATCAGATTCAATCCAAGTGGCACTGGAAAACATTACTTTCGATACTTCATTACTGACAGATATTAAAAATGTCAATAAGTTCATACGTTCTTAACTGATTGGAATGAAATTTTGTAAAATAAGAGACAATGTTGGTCTTAATGATCATGCAAAATATAAGTTTGATCTGAATTATCGAAGACCGTTTTCATTTTTCAGCCTATCAGGAGATATTTATTTAAATTTTAACCAATTAATGGATTGCAAATATAATTAGGGCCTGCAAACAGATAAGGTTGGGTTTACATGTGTGCAAAATTTCAGCTCGATCGAAGAAAAACTCTGACCTGTATAGCCAAAATATGAGTTTGATCAGAATTATCGAAGACCGTTTTCATTTTTCAGCCTATCAGGAGATATTTATTTAAATTTTAACCAATGAATGGATTTCAAAAAAATTTGGGTCTGCAAACAGAGAAGGTTGGTTTTACATGTGTGCAAAATTTCAGATCGATCACTGAAACAGTGCAACCTGTGTATCGGCTATTAACAGAAAAAAAACAAAAAAAAACAGAGGTCCGTGCCAAAAGAGCCAAAAGGAGACGCTCGCTTCGCTCGCTCAACTACAGCTTGGGTTTGTTTAGGTAACCAAGGTTTCTGGACACATCTATGATCAGCCAGGGTTGAAGATAATGTCTTCGCATCATGAACCCACTGCCTCAGGCGTACCAACTTAGTAATACTAATTAGTATTATTGAAGTATTAGTATAACTTAGGTGGCTGTATATCACGTGACTTTTTAACCAAAAAGCTCCACATTTTCTATTAGAAGGGTTCAGTTTAACAAAGACTTCTCCCTCATCAGATAAGTTAGGACACATCTGTTGGAACTTATCTACTCAGAAAAGAACTGCGAAAATAACATATTAGATGATTTTACTTCCTTGCACCAAAATATTCTCAAATCAAGACCTGAAGTTGAAGGAAATTCTACGAGTTGCCAAGAACAGCAAACTTTACTCTAATAAAAAGGCATATATGCATCACAAACCTGACGCAATGTCAGAATATATAACATGCGCTCTTTCTTCCTCTTTCCAACGAAATGTTGAGATATTAATTATATCCACTATTATGAATGTAATGTTTAAACAAACAGCACTTGGTTTTGACAGTCTTCACACGCGTACGTATACACGATATTTGTGTTGTTTTTATTACAAAACCACTGCAAAATTAAATAATATTGACTGCAAACATTGATAAGCTCCAGTATGCAGTGAATTTCCTTCATAAATCACCTTGGATTACTCAATATGAACGATGTAAGGTATGTACTCATAGGTAACTATTTCTTTTGATCGGATGTAGAGAAATAAAGTCACGATGATATACAGCCACCTTAATATTACATCAATATACGTGTTGTCCATGATCTATGAGGGATCTACGTGTTGCTCTCTTAGCGTTTACCTCTAAATCTCATCGTTTGGGAAATATGGCCCATTGAAAAGTAATATTTTAGTCAGTTTACGACGATTTAGGTCACTTTGAGTGTAATTTGACGTTTTGCGAGGTCCATATTTCCCAAACGATGATATTTAGAGGAAAACGCTATGAGAGCAATTTGTGTTCATTTAGGATGGTGAACAATTCTGCCAAGTTTCGTCAAAATCGGAGTTACATGAAAAATTTTTTTTTGGCAGATGCAATTAACATGGGAAATTAACTTAAAAAGTGATTAAAAAGTACTTCCGGCACTCGGATTCGGGAGGATTTGGGATATGTTGTAGAGGGCATTTTTCTGAATCGATTTATATATTGTTCGGTTCAGCTCTTTTTTTGCTTTAAATTACTGGGCTATAAGGTTAATAATTGTCCCTGACAGTAGATGTACACTCGGTCAAACAAAACTTGAACGTTGACCAAATTGAAATGACTGCTGGTCATGTCCCATAACCAATCAAAGCTTGTTATTATCATTGAAATGTGAGGTCACCTACTAGAGTGAGACAAAGAGATCGCTTAGACTGACTTCTGATGGTGCGATCTTACATTTATCAGCCTATCAGATTTATTGAACGTGCAAGTTTTGTTTGGCCAAGTGTACAATGGTCTTGTTTTGGGTGCAAATTTGAAATGATGAATATGTGCAGTTACCCCCAGGTTACGGAATAATATGGGTTTGTTAGCGTTAGTCCCTTCTCATTGCATCAAACATCTACCTGACGAACAATTACGTGACCTATAGCCTGTAACAACAGGATTTCACTTGCAAATATTGACATTTCCTTGTTGAAGAAGACTTCCAAGCGGCCAAGCAACGAAGGCTAAAAACAGGCCGAACCCGGGACAAATTGCAAGATTTGTCTTTTTCATCAGACCTTATTCAGAAAAATTCGCTGATTACAACAAAAAAAAGTTTTACGCAGAGATGTGAAGGGAAATTGTCCAAAATTACGTGTAAAGTTCAAATTTTGAGAACATAAAATATTTTTTTTTAGAATCACAGAACACATTTTGATATTTGTTTTCAATAAAATGTATGTATTGTATTAGGATACAATACTCGAAAAAAAATTGGGTGATAATATTAATTATTTTTGGATTTATTCAACGATTTCATAAAATGACGTCATTTAAATAATTAGTCGTAGTGACGTAACTAAAGAAGCTAGAATACATGTTTTTACAGGAAAATGTTGGTAATAAAGCCTTATATTTTTGGTATGAATATGATCAAAAGTTCACCACGCATCTACTAATTGTTGTCAAACAAAATTTTAATCAAATGATATGAAAAATTAAACATCAATATAACGCAATTATTGGCATAACGGCAGAACTGTTTGATCAGGAAATGTTGTCCCTTATAGAATTTTGGTGCCTGATAAAACCTAGCCCAGAGAGAGATTTGGGACGCCATTTTGAAACCGGAAGTTGCATCATCTTGAAAACGGCTGAACCGATAATAACGGAACTGGTGGCAATCGACTCCAACGGTCATATGACAGAACAGATCAATAGTAAAACTAGAAATTGCCAATAAAAAATACCGGAAATGACGTCACAAGTATTCAAAATTCTTCTAAACCCCCTGTTCAACAATAAATACATTATTCTGGCTTGTTATAATGTAATATATGAATTTATTTAAAAAAAATCTATGTGGCATTGTTTTCAGTCGCCATTTTGAGAACCGGAAGTGTTTCCATAGCTCGGAAACGTTTTTTTTATAAAATCTTTATTCACACATGTACATAGATTTACAATCACAGTTGATATACAAACAGAAAAAGTGAATAATTGGAATACTTAGAAACTAATAAAGAAATCAGGGTCTTTAACTTCCAGGCTAAAGGAAACGTATTGGAATAAAATCAAATACCAATTAATTAAGTGGATACCTCTCTGTGTCTGGAATTAGAAAAGGTTTTAAGCCTTATGCCGGCATAATTTTATGTCGGTACAGCATTATAACTAGGTACCAATATTTTTATTACCATGATAGAACCTTGTTAAAACTTATTATTTTATCATTATAAATAGCGACTTTTACAATTAAATTCATAGAGATATGCATTTATGTATTTATTTAATGTACTTATTGTTAAATAGGGGGTTTTAGAAGAATTTTGAATACTTGTGACGTCATTTCCGGTATTTGTATTGGTAATTTCTGGTTTTACTATTGATCTGTTTTGTCATATGACCGTTGGAGTCGATTGCCACCAGTTCCGTTATTAACGGTTCAGCCGTTTTCAAGATGATGCAACTTCCGGTTTCAAAATGGCGTCCCAAATCTCTCTCTGGGCTAGGTTTTATCAGGCACCAAAATTCTATAAGGGACAACATTTCCTGATCAAACAGTTCTGCCGTTATGCCAATAATTGCGTTATATTGATGTTTAATTTTTCATATCATTTGATTAAAATTTTGTTTGACAACAATTAGTAGATGCGTGGTGAACTTTTGATCATATTCATACCAAAAATATAAGGCTTTATTACCAACATTTTCCCGTAAAAACATGTATTCTAGCTTCTTTAGTTACGTCACTACGACTAATTATTTAAATGACGTCATTTTATGAAATCGTTGAATAAATCCAAAAACGATTAATATTATCACCCAATTTTTTTTCGACTATTGTATCCTATCATAATACATACTTTTTATTGAAAACAAATATCAAAATGTGTCCTGTGATTAATAAAAAAAATATTTTATGTTCTCAAAGTTTGAACTTTACACGTAATTTTGGGCAATTTCCCTTCACATCTCTGCGTAAAACTTTTTTTTGTTGTAATCAGCGAATTTTTCTGAATAAGGTCTGATGAAAAAGACAAATCTTGCAATTTGTCCCGGGTTAAATGCTTCGTTGCTTGGCCTCTTTGCAACAATTGTCATAGTCCATCGCCTGATAAGGGTGGGAGCTCCCCCCCCCCCTTGCGGACTTGTTGAGACTATTTTTTTTTTGATAGAGGGTCATATTTGAAGTGAAAATTCACTTGTCTGCACTTTGACCCCTGGTGGGTGTGGTGTACAGGGGGGGTTAAATTGCCATTTTTGGACTTTTTTGAGTACTTTATTAATTAATTGTGGCAAGACGGTAAAAGATAGAGTCTTTCTGAACACATATTTAGAAATGAGATATAAAACTGCACTGCATAGTATTTTTTAAAATCTCCTTCTACCGTCAAGTCAAAATTTTGACTTTTTTACAAAAAATAAATAAAATGCTTTGAAAATTAAAAAAAGTGAAAACCAACCAATAGAAGGTTACCTTGGAAGATAATATACGATGGTTAAAGGCCCTAATCAGTACTTACGTAGCTCCCAAAAGGCCAAAAAGTCATTTTTTTGGGGACATTTTCAAAAATATTTTTTATATACGTGATCAGAAGAAAATACTGTGAGTTTTTTATCACATTCGGGAGTGGTAGTCATGAAGATTAAAAAAAATATTTTGCATATGCCCCCGAAACCAAAATTTTGATTTCTTCCACTTTTGGGGGTTTCTTAACTATGTTGGGCGGAATTACCCCCAACCCAAGGAGATTTTCAGCGACTACATTTTTTTGATAGAGGGTCATATTTAAAGCGAAAATTTATTTGTCTGCACTCTGGCGCCTGGGGGGTGGGGTGTGTGTAAGAGAGGTATAATTTGGGAAATTTTGAGACGTTGTACAAATAATTGTGACAATACGATAACATATTTTATAAATCTGATTTGATATTCGTAAATGGGATATAAATATACACCCTTCTGTATATTTTTCTAAAGCGTTACCCCCCGGGGTGAAAATTTTGACTTTTTCACATATGTTTGAAAATTAGTGTTAATACATGAAAAACATCTGAAAACAATTAAAAAATATCATATTAAGGTGCTGCAAGCGCGAGCGATTTTGTTGCCTTTTGTAGACACTTTTTGCGATACGATTGGAGACGAAACGGGTAGACCAAATTATTTGAAATTTTAATCGTGATTAGATAAAAGACAAACTTAGGGTTATCCCTTGGTACATTTTTAATTTTTTGTTTCGTTAATTAGTAATAATTAGTGGATTTTTGGTGAAAAATTAGCTATTTTCTCGTCTCCCTGGGCGCCGTATAAAATTGAATTTCAAAAATGTGCCAAGGGATAACCCTAAGTTTGTCTTTCATCTAATCATGATTAAAATTTGAGATCAATTGGTTTACGGGTTTGGTCTCCAATCGTATCGCAAATTTCATCGTTTTGCGCGGTTTTGTTGAATAATCGGCGCCTAATTAACGATGCAAGAAGCAAAAATGAACAAGTGCTACTAATATACAATCAGACTGATCATGTGAACATCCTATCACAGTTACACTCACTTATGAAACCATTTTTCTCTCTCAATTTTCTAAAACGGCCGAGCGCTAGTATCACCTTAAGTAATATTTGTGGGTTTTCATGCTCTACTTCATCGATTGACGAATTTTGAATTTTTAAAAATAAATCCAAAATTACACCTAAAACCGCCCCAAAGCTACCCCAACCAACCGCTTAAGTTAAAACTAGTTAAATTTTACTGAAATTATAATGCTCAATAAAAAAAATAGGTTTCGAAACTCCGCCTGGTGGGGGGAGTTTTTGCCCACTTGCCCCGTTTTGTGGGAACATCAACTCCTTAGTTCAAGGTCACACAGAAAATAATGGGAAATACAATTTGTAGACATTTATCATAGAAGTAAATTCCTGCAAATAGTGTTGAAAAATATTTATTCGTTCGTGAGTTATTTCGTTTCCACAATTTCCCAAAATTTGGCTACTTTTGCTGTTCAAGGTCACACAAAAAATTGCACCCTATATTTTTTGGAGATTTTTTATTGTTGATTGTGGATTTGAAACCTGATTTTAAATCGTTTGCTTGCATCAAAAGATATTCGGGTTGGAAGATTTTATAATTTTGACTTTTCGGGCCCCATCTGACCGCACCCACCAGGCGCCAAAGTGCAGACAAGTGAAATTCTACTACAAATTTAACGATCTTTCGAAAAAGTATTGTCTCCATGCATCCGCAGAGGGGGGGAGCTCCGGCCACCTGGGCGATGGACTATCATAGATTGTTAATGTCTTGGAATTAACTTACAGCCCCCTAGAATTTTCATTTTATAACATTGATGTCAGAAATATTAATTTGTACTGAAAGTGAGTTAAATTAAAACTCTTCTTTTCGTTTGGACATTTATCACAAGTTCTTTTTAATTATTAAATACAATATTTCGGTTATTTTCAATGGGTGGTAGTCAACTGGACCAGCATTTAACTGTTCCAAGCGTCAAGTCTTCCAAACGTTAACTCTTCCAGGCGGCAAGTGTTCCAAACATTTAATATATTTAATAAATTAAATATATACATTTAAAAACTCTTCCAAACGTTAACTCTTCCAGGCGGCAAGTGTTCCAAACATTTAATATATTTAATAAATTAAATATATACATTTAAAAACTCTTCCAAACGTTAACTCTTCCAGGCGGCAAGTGTTCCAAACTAACTATTATTTTAAATATTAAATAATAAAATGGCAAAGACCGTCAACTGTTCCAGGCGCTAAGTCTTCCAGCCGGCAAGTCTTCCAAATTATACCTGCGCCGCTCAAGGGACTGGCAAGCACGCGCGGGTGAACAAGGGTCGCCCACTGGTCTATTGTTAATATGAATAATAATTTATAAAAAAGAAACTTGATTAAAACGGTAAGTAATCAATTTATTAACGAAAGTTCACAAACGACGGCCGAACACTGAGTATAATGCTTTTTTAATTTTGAAAATCCACAAATATTTGAGGAAGTAGATAGGTTTTGTCTCTGAGCATTCCGGTGTTGATTGTTTCAATTTCTGATGACGGTACAGACATACGAATGATATTTGTTGAGACAGATTTCAAATTCAATAAGATATAAAACAGGTATGATTATTTTGATCGTGTTGGAATTTAATGGGTCAAACCTTTATATATTTTTTTTGTCTGGGGTTAAACGTCGCACTGTTCTGTAGCGAGGCTAATGGCGACGGATGAATGATTATGATGATGATTGGGAGATGATGGTGAAGAGTAGGTATAAGGATGGAAAGTGGGAAGGAGGGTGCCGTGGCCTATTTGTAGGTGACCTTCCCAGCATTTGCCTGTCGACTGAGGGAAAACCACGATAAACCCCAGTCAGGAAGGACGGCCGCGGGAATCGAACCCGGGCTCTGGAATACAAGTTCAGAGCGTTAACCACTCATCCAACCTGAAGGTACCTAAATGTTAATTCAACAAATGATAATTTACACATTTTCTTACAAATTTTACGTCAGATAACTTAGATATCAGTAAGCGCGTAGCTTATGGTCGAACGGTCAAACAGTTTAACCATTCGATCTGAAATGTGGAACACACACACTATTGTGATAAGAGCGGTCACGTGTACCTATAGTTTTGGGCAAGATCCTGTGATTGGTTAAACTTTAAAATGGAACCGATTGACCGATATACTTGAAATTTTGCATTGTAATTGGATCAAACATTTGAGGTGTTTTGTCCAATTTACTTGATCGAAAAGGAATTACGACTTTTACCATGCACATTTTTTTCTTCGCAATAGTTTCCAAAGTTTATAAAGCAGAAAGTTCACACAGTCAGCTATATCTGTACCTCAGAGGTAGAAGGCCCGATGTACATTTCAATGATGCGTGAGATGAGCTCATAAACAAGTAATTCTGCGTTATTCTTACAATTACTTGTAATGATGACTTGAGTCATTTTGTTAGAGAATACTTCAATATTTGTTGACATTCAAACAATCAGTTGACATTCAGTTAAATCGTAATTAATATAGCTTGATTAAATCATTCCAGATATGTGTTCAATTCAACGATATATCGAGAAAATGGACATTAAATGCAGCTACAGTTTCTATTTCAGATTTTAGCCATAGGTAGTAAAGTGGAGTATAAACAGTTTTTTCAGAGTTGTGTTCATCATTCGTAGGAGTGAAAGAAAGTACCAGATGGGTGATGAAATTGACAAATGATAAAATTACTTGTAGGTAGTATGTTTATTTTGGCTTCTTCTATTTTACTAGTTTTTTCAAAACCGAAATGGTTGTGAAAATGTTCACGATATTTTTATCGCTCATTCAAAAAGCACGAATCACAAAATGTATATTTTTCTGAAACTTATTCCATCCTTTTTTCAAAACTACAACACATCTGCACTTGCCACCTTATTTTTTGACAATGAGGACGGCCTGAAGAGGTGAAAGGGGGGAGTGATATTTATGACTAGGAACAATACGGACTATGGCGCCAAGCAACATTCTTCATCTGACGAAGCATCTTGCCTTCAGCCAAGGGCTGTTCTTATTGGCCGCTTGTGATTCTAGAGGCAAATTTAAAATTCCTTTCGCTGATGTTAAAGTATGGTGCATTTAGAAAGATGTAGCGGGCGCTCCCTGATTGTTGCTTTTCATTTGTTTAATTGTTTGTGTTGTAGACAATGCCCAGGTCAAACTGTTCAAACAATCGATCTGAATGTCACTCATAGTTAAGTCATAAGAGCAGTCTTGTGTCTAGTTTTCTTTTTACAGTATCCTGTGAATTTGTGTGAATTCTTGGCATTTAGGTACACGTATTTGTTAGTTTTTGTCAATTTCTTGAAGGAAATTTGAGATATTTTTACATATTTCGTTTCGTCTTTTTGAGCAGTACTTTCAAATGCATATAAATTCGCATATTACAATACGAAACAAAAGTTCGTTTATCAACACGTTACCGTTACCCATAGCGTTTGCCTATGTATAATTTTGGTTTTACCTATTACAAGTCCAACCAAGTAAATCAAGTTAATTTTATAAAAAAAAACATTCGTTCATATCTTATTCGATTACCTAATGATTTTGAGCAAAATTGGTATTTAGATTTCACCGGAAAATTGATTACTGTGAAGAATAAAAATGAAAATATTGAAGACCCTTCAATAAACAAATTTACGTTTTCACGAGTATTTTAATCGGGGTTATATATTTTATATCCACCATAAAATTCTAAGATGACAAAAGATATAAATATATTTTTTCATAAATAAAAAGTATCAGATAATCACAAAATTGTAAAAACAGTACAGATAGGTACACTAAAATACAGATACAGATACGAACAAATATGAAAATACTGTATCTAGATGCCATCTAGATACTTAATAACACTGAAAAAAAGCGGATCAAGATGTATTTGGCTATCTACTTTTGCCAACTATAGTTCAAAAGAAGATCTGTCTATCGCTTTGTGGTATGACACTTGGACAGCTGACAACTCAATGCTTCAATTAAAAAATTACAACTAACTTATCCACATACAGCCTCATGCTCAAAAGAGTTGCCGCAAGTAGATATTTGCGGATGTCAGTCCTCAACACCACCAGACCGTGAGGTAATAATCTTATGGACGGAATCTAGTAGACTCTGGTCTGTTGCGTCGATAAATCCGGAAATTCTTTTGAGCATGAGGCTGATAGTTACTTCTAACCACAATTTTTTATTAATGTCAGTGGCGTGACAAAAATGACAGCAATATTTCCAAAATACGAGGAATTTCTTTACTAAAGCTTTTTAATAAAACCTGATATAACTGGATAATGTTTTGAACCAAGACTCTACATCCAGCCTAGATCTAGATGCGCAACTTAGGAAAGTTGTATTGATACACATTATTTCAATGCTGTGAATGAAATGTTAAAATTTGAAAGATATAAATCCACTTAAAATGGTTGGAAAACGTGCAAAGTTCTCGTAATATTTCCTCATGTTGTACACTCAACAAATCAATCATACCTCGGTACCTAATTGAACGAAAAGGATTGGCATGCTTGTCAGGTTCCGTGACAACTAATCCTTGTTATTATCAATGAAATCAGAGCTCAAGTACTATAGAGTTAGATGACGAGTTAGCACAGACTTCATGGGATGAAGCTATCAAACCTTTTTCTGCCAATCCGTTTCTCTGGAATACCGTTTATCTTTTGTTGGGTGTTCAAGTACGCTTTTACTTTTACTTTACTTTACTTGTGTTTGACGTAATTCATTCAAGTAGGTACGTACCCATAAAAAAACACTCCGTGTAAAAATACCAGCCAAGTCTCTACAACTATAAAAAAAATAGAATAAATCTAAAAATTCAGCACTGAAAAGTAGTGATATCAAAAAATGAGCCAAGTCAAAACTTAATTTTAAAAACCAAAATATACTTGGCGCATCGTGTATATAAATAGTATAGAAGCATATGCCAAAAATCAAATGTACCTACCTAATTATATAT